>JAACJT020000666.1:0-18332 GCA_009936485.2 Gymnarchus niloticus | reverse complement strand
TAGGTCCATCAATTAACAGCATTTCACCAACTGAACTGCAGAAGTTTAAGATTTACTAGATCCAACTCCATTAATAATAAAACTCTAACAACAACAGTAAATAAGTTTGATAAATATGACTTTCAATTAATTTAACATACCACCATGTTTAAGACGGCCATGAGTAATAATTTAAACCAGTTTCCTGGGCGATTAAATAGTTAAATAAATAAAACACTCAAAATAAAAAATCAGTGCATTATCACATTAGTTCTCATTTTACTGAGAGATTTCTCTTCTTCTCCCTGGGGTGATTAAACAAACAAATAATAATAATAATAATAATAATAATAAAGCAAACATTCGGCACATTCTCATAAAACAGTACCCAGGCTTAAAATATATTAAAAGGGACCTTGTAGAAAAAAGGCCCTCAGTTTCCTGGAATTCAGACAGAATGTTGTGTTTCAGTTAATCTCAGACCATAAAAGTCCTTAGATAGCCTTTAAGAGAGCTTGGGATAACCTTTGACAGAGTTTTTAGGGAGAGCCTTTGAGAGAGCTTAGTTAGTTTTGGAGGGCCCTACTTTAGTGTTCAGTGTTTATGTGGAACGTTGTGTAAATTGCTTACCTTGAACCTGAATAAAGATCTACCAGGATCGTAACAGCGGTCTTGTGGACGACCCACCCGAGGTACATAGGGCTGAAATACATAAACCAGCTCCGGTGTTCCCGACAGTGATCTCCGCTGTATTTACGGTCCTTTGATTTATCAGCGGTTCCCGAAGAACGGGACCGCCGAGCCGTCTCCGCTACATTTGGTCCTTCGAGCCGGATCTAAGAGCGGTCTCCGCTACAGACGTAACCCATGCTCGGTAATCTTTGAGTTGCACCTTAAATTTTTGGATTGGATTGCAATTGGAGAGTATTTTTTTTTTTTCTCCAACGTGATTGCTGACAGGTTGTCAGAGTTACAGAGGAAGTGTTTTTATAGTCGAACTAGTACTGAACAAAAGTCAATGATGTCATCATTATTTGTGTGTATATTGGAGAGGCCTCAGCCAATTTAAATAATGAAACATTCAAGTTTGTGTCATGATGTATTCAAGTAATATGAGCCACTTTTTGGTCAGGGAGTCTCAACGAGACTATCAAGGAAACACTTGAATCGTTATGTCACTATAGCTCTTAATGTGTTTTTTAAGGTGTCTGAAATGAAAGTGTTGAGGCAACGATGCAAAAATAACCAACAATGTAATTCTGTCAATTTTAAAATTCCTAGAAATCTTATTATCTGTAATAAAGAGAGAAAGTCTTAAAAGAGACCAGCTGCTTTTCAGCCAAGGTTAAATGTAGATGATTTAAATAATTTTCATTTCTGTTTCATATTACTTTTCTTATTTAGGCCTATACTGAATTCAGGAAAACAGTACACAGTGCATGAGCATTGCAAGTTAATTCATATGTCAATCAGTCCAACATTGGTCATTTGTTTTACAATTATATGAAGAAAAAGGTTTGTTTCCCTCTAAACAACAGTGTACAGGAGTCTATGTAAAATAACTCATTCCCTATGTGGATATATTCTGTCTATTATCCTGGGGTCATTTTTGGCATGGCAGTGATTTAGGTGTAGTTAGCACTGGGAGTGTTTATTCAGTGCAGTTTGTATGTTTCCTTTTCTGACATGACTGCCCCAGAGCACCCCGTGAATACTGAAGAGTCTGATAAAACAACGCACAAGTTAAAGTTATATAGTACTAAAAACGAGAGTGGAAACAGACGCTAAACAACAGTAATGAGCAAACAAAAATGCCTCTGATAGTTTCTGTATGAAAACCATTTGAGGTTGGATTGTGGATCATTGATCATCAGTGTCGGCTTGAGGGTCTGCCTGTAACTTTGCTGCATCTGTGGTGCCTGGTGGGATACTGAGGAAAGTAAAGAAACACAGTGGGCTAGCACTGATATTGGGCTATAACAGACATAAGGGAAAACGTATGGAAACAGGTAGAGTAGCAACAGCAGCAGTGTTGCTTAAAGTTACACTTAGCCTGATGTAAAGTACAATCAATCAGCAGGTCATCAGTCCACGTTTAAACACTGAGTCTGGGAGGCCTGTAACTGAAGGCTTTATTTAACAGTACAAGGACACTTCAGTTTTGCAACATTTATGAGCTGTAGGAAGCATCTCTTGGATAAAGAGGTAACATGATTATTACAAGCAACTTAAAGGTTTGAATCATAAATGAAGTTTTGAGTAAACACTGCAAAATATATTATATATAAGTCCTCAGAGCTGAAAGCTTATGTAAAGACAGCTGTATGTGTTTAACACATCAGAATACTACAAGTAATATTTATATCATTGTATAGTAGTTTATTTCACTGTAACTTTAAATTTAAAGCAGCATATCATCGTAACTGCAAAAGCTAATTTGGTTAATACTTTCAGAGTCTGTCAGAAAGTGTCTTTAATCAGTTTTTAATGAAAATCAAATGTAATTTTGCCTCAGTTGTTTATGATACATTGAAATTCCAGGTAATTGTTAAGAAGGGTTGTAGCAGTAATTGAAGAACAATACTGGCAAATTGCTCATGATGATGAGACTCAACATAATAGAGGTTTAGTGGCCCACTTCACCTGATCGCTCACTTTCCCTGAATTCACCGCTGTAGTTTCTATTATATTAAAGGGTATCCATGCTGACTTGCTTATCTTGTCTTTATCGATTACAGGGAAGAGTGCGCCCTCTGGTGGCTCCACAATTTAGTGTTCATTCCCACTCTTCCTGAAGAAAGTCCCTTTGGGCGTGGTTGAAGTGAAATAGGTTGGTGTTAGCTACCTGAAAACAAGAAGATTAAAGGACGCTGCTGTAAGTACTGAAACATGATGTAAAATTTGTCATTTTTATGCGAAATTTAAAAATGTGTATAAAATGTAAATTTTATGTCGTAGGGCGGCGTTCACTTTAATCTTCGACAAGACGTCCGGTAAGACTGGTCTTTTTTTATACACCTGTCAAATAGAGATGGCTACGTGCTTGTCCTTCCTGGGGGATGTTTACTGCCTAACGATGATGATTACACATTATTATGTATGCTTTTTCTGGAAAGCCATGTACATGGTGATTTACCAACGTTAAATTATAATTCTACATGAAAATAGATGTATGTCATGCTATTGAAGATTATCCTGAAGAAAAACTTTTTTATTTTGATAAGGCAAAATTATCGGAACATGAAACGGCAACAGTGATAAACGTGAATTTGAGTTTCAGTTTTCAAAATATCTATGTATCCCTTCAAGCATTATTTGTACTTAATTTAAATTTTTTCAATATTTCCTGTGAGTTAACCGAAAACACTTATGTTAAATCCAAAAAGGATTTAAGAAATTATCTAAATCCTTTTACCTGTTTTAATATCTAGAATTAAAAATTTTAACACAAAGATTAAATTTTACTTTCATTTTGCGTTGCCTCCAGTAATGTTTAACCAGATCGGGTGTGGTTCTGCCGTAATTTTAACATTAATTGCGTTACGCTTTTGATGAACGTCCATTTAGTTTAGATGCCTTTAGGAGGAAAGGACCTGAACTGCCGTTTGGTCTCTGGAGGCTTGCTGTTGAACCTGTTAAAACAATTGAGTTTTATGGTAAAAAGATCCACTAATCTAAGTCAATAATCTACAGCTTTGAGACTTGAATTACGTCATTTTCTTTGGGCGAAACCATCACTGTGTACACATTCTGAGTACGTAATTATCCTTCTGTTTCAGAGTTCATAGTCATACTGTGAACTGCTATCATAGTAGCTGATTTGTTACTGTTTTCTTTACAACAGCTGCTAGAATGAACATAAGTGTATTTTATGGGGCATGTTGCTTTGAACATTTAAAAGTTATCCCAGCTATGTGTTTTGTAATGGTGTGTGCCAAGGATGTTGTGTGGATGGAGGTAATTTGTGTAATGACCATGTGCCATTTGCATTGAAACCGTCTCTGCCAAGCAGACAAGACAAAAAATAAAGTTTATCCATGAAATGTATGGCAGGATTTAACTTAGACAATTCTGAGAATTTCACCATTAATGGGGATATTTTGGATAGCATTTCAGTAAATTTAGTCCTGGAATGACAAGGAAAAATATCTAAAATATTTTATATCAGTATCGTAATGACTTGTTGTTTGATGTAGAGCTACGGACAGACGCAAAGTGAAATCAGTTATTTTGTTACAGCAGACAGATCCTATCAGCTCTTGGTAATGTAGTGAGGCAAGTACAAGGCAGCTGTTTCATTTGCAACCAAACAGACAGCACACCCACTCACCACTGGTCATGTGATGCTTTGTTTGCACAGGGATATTGGGACGTTACAGTCACAGATGGCTGAAGTTCATGTATACAGTACACAGTACATAACACTGTACACCGATCAGCCACAACATTAGCACCACCCCCTAGTAGAACAGTTGGCTCTTCACCACAGCCAGGTGGTGCACTGATAAAGGACTGACACAAGCTAACCAGAAGCAGGTCTATTGATCGCTCCAGGTCACTTGTCCATCCTGGCCACTCTGTTCATCAGATGTCAGTCCTATTGAACATCTGTAGGATTAACTTGGTTCAGTGTTTGAAACCACCAAGGACTCTTCATACTCTGTGGGAAGCTCTGGTGTCAGCATGGTACAGCATCCCTGCAGAAACGTTCAGACGCCTCACTGAATCAATGTCTTGCCACACTGCTGGAGTATTGGCAGCACAAGGAGGTCATATTATTTGTCAACTTTTGTAAGCTGATGTCACTGTCATGCTCCTCAAACCATTCACACACACTCCAAATGATATGGCAAGGGGAGTTATCCTGCTGGAACCAACCTGTGCCATTGGGGTACACCCTCATCATGAAGGGGGGGATCTGATTTGCCAGGATGGACAAGTGACCTGGAGCAATCAACGGACCTGCTTCTGGTTAGCTTGTGCTAGTCCTTTTATATCGCCTTTCTCATTTGTACCTTTATCGGTGCGCCACCTGGCTGTGGTGAAGAGCCAGTTGTTCTACTAGGACGTGGTGCTAATGTTGTGGCTGATCGGCGTGTGTGCTTTTACCTCAGGCCAACAGAAATACAAATGAATATGCATAGTACAGAGGGGCTGCACAGGCATACAAACTCAGTGCACCTATCTTATATAAATGCTTGTCACGCAGTCATGAATCCTATGCAGCAGATCTGTCCACGTGTGAAATCACACTTTAAGGTGCAGGTATGCTGTGGCTTCTTTTAACCAGAACTTAAGATGGTTGCTCAGGGGAAAGAGTCCACTAAAGCTGTGCGTCTCCAGGCTGGTTCCAGTGAGGCAGACAACGGCTTTCTCTCTGATGTGGATGTGAGGTAAACTCCCTCACCAACAAAGTTCTGATGTTGACGCAAGTACATACTTCCCTCTGCTAATGACCTATGGACATGATAAAGATAACTAACCCCCCCACACCTCTTTGAAGTGCATGTAAACTGCAACCCGTGACTGCAGGACTGAATCTCTGCAGTGTGCAGTGTGACTGAGTATGAGGTCATACTTTCCTTTAGTACCAGAGTGGCAGCTGTGCTTTCTGTCCCTGGGACTGCTTTGACTGTGAATGTCACCTTAGGGTGACGAGGAGCATTGGGCAGCAGCTGGCCGCAATTGGAGACCAGTTTAACCAGCATCTAGCTGAGGCCCACCTGCCAGTCTGGGTACCAGAAGATGTTGGCAATCTTCTGGCCAGGGGTGCCCTCTACTGGTAAGGGGTATACACCACTCACCCCCTCAAGGGACATAATATCACTCCTTTCTGAAGCGTCATGTTATTCCTGATAAATATGCTTTTATATTTATAATGATTGTCCTCAAAAATCAAGCTGTGCTAAAAAGTACCTACAATCTTCAGCTCTTCTCCTCACTTGTGACTGAGTTTAGCAGTCTCAACCTAATCTTACCAACAGCTCATAGGTTTAGTAGACTGATCTGAACAATGCTGACAAACAGTGTATGAAACTTAACATGGATTCTAACCCGCAATCCATTAAACACAATGTTTCTTGTGGAAGTAGTTTCCTCCACTTTAATTTATTTCCATTTCCAAACTGTGCCCATCAAACTGACTTGGATTGTAGGGCATCGCTTGGCCTTCGCTGGCAGCTGAATGCGGTAACCAGAGCGATCAGAAGATGGCTGACATATCTGGTCTGCCGACAGACTGCCCAGACAGAGATGGAGGCATGGAGAGAACAGGTCAGAACATTTTACTCTTAATCATTACCCCAGCACACCTCAGAAAGGCAGCTATGGGCCCATTCTACATGTAACAAGCTTCTGGCAGATTCTAACCTCCCTCTAGGAATTCTTCGTAACATGAGAGACTTGGAGACTGACCGTTGCTCATGTCTGATTTCTGCCACCACCCAGGGTCCCATTCATCCCGATGGGCCCAACTGGCTGACTGGGCGGGTAGCTGTGGCTCTGCTACTCATGGCAGTCACCTGGAACTACTTCTGAGAGGCTGTGGAGCCAAGATGCCAAAAGCTGGTCTTTGGACACCATGTAAACTCGAGTACAGGGGAAAAAAAAAAGAAAAAAGACACCTTATTCAATAAGAAAATATGGAAAGTATTTCATCCAAAGTGCTGGCTCACTGATTTATCTGTGGCTGGTTCACAGTCTGCTCTTATAATGGTTGGGTCACATAATGGGGGATGGGGGTTGGTGAAATGTACTTTTTTTTTGTAATGTAAGACATACTGCATGGCTTGTTTACAATTCTCTACAGGGAGCTGGTCTTCTCAAGTGTAAGTTTTATACCTGCTGAAAAGTAAAAATACAGAAATAAAATGAACATTCACACATGGACATTGGAGTGACGATTCTAGAGTGAGTCCAGTGCTGTCTGAGAAGGTCCAACCCCTCGGCCAATCAGAAGCTCTGAACTTAATGACAGCAAGTGCTGCTTAAATGATAGTTAAATTTCCAACTTTGAGCAGGTGTGGGGCAGTGCTACTGCTCTTGCCTTGCTGAGTAATACGTTTGAAGTTGCAACCATTTATTAGAAAATTTCTTTCAAAATGCTGATAATTTGAAAAAGTAATTTTTTTTTTTTGTTGCCTCTTTCCTTGACCTTTCAGTTAGACAATCTTGGCTGAAATTAGGTACCCCAGTACACAAATAAAAAAAACTCACCAGAATACCTTCAAGACTGCTTTAATTACTAAGACACTTGTGGTTTCTGCTTTAAGAGGAAATGACAGTCTCCATATAGTCTTTGCCCCAAAATTGGACAGGTGCCCCTTGCTGGTATGGTTACACCAGCCGCACCCTGAGTCAGTCCTGGGGGGCAACAACGTCGATGTGTGTGTAGCTCCTGAAGGCCTTGAGGTTGCAGCGCTGCAGCGTGGCCCCCAGCTGACGGCCAGGCCCCACCTCGTAGGTTCGGGGGAAGCCCTGTCCGCGGTCTCGCTCGTACAGCTGGTGCAGCGTCTGCTCCCAGCACACCGGCGACACCAGCTGCTTAGCCAGCAGTCGCCGCACGTGGTCCTCGTGGCCGTAGCGCTTACCATCCACGTTGGCATGCACAGCCACTGCGGGTCGCCGCACCGTCACTTGACGGAGGACCTGACAGAGAGGCTCCACTGCCGATTCCATCAACGCCGTGTGGAAGGCGCCGCTCACCGGGATGGGGCGTGCCCGCTGGAAGTGCAGGCGCCTCGCGTTCTTCTGCAGGAAGCATATCGCCTGTAGAGAGCAGTCACGGACGAGAGCCACTACCACTGAGTTCTGACTCCTAATCTGAGGTGAGTGACAACAGATACAGGATTCCTACTAACATGAGAACTCACCGCTTATCCTTGTCAGAGTCATGGGGGGGCTGAAGCCTACAGGCAACGTAATGCAAAGGACTGAGTCCATTGCACACATGCACTGACACACACAAACACACACTCACTCTATGGACAGTTTTGAGACACCAATTAACCTTACACTACATATTTGGACTGCAGGAGGAAACTGGGGCACTTGCAGGAAACCCACAAAACAAGGAAGACATGCAAACTCCACACAGACAAAGGGGAGGTGGGATTCAAACCCGAAATCCTGGACGTGAGAGACAACAGTGCTAGTCCACACTTATCAAATGTAACAACAAAATGAAAATGAGTCCTTTTCCTTTCCTTTTCACCAAGCTCAATAATCTGATGTGCAACTGCTCAACTGATGTACGGTAAAGACTCATGTTTGGTCATGAGTGGTCAGCAAGCTTGTTAGGCTGTGCTTATTGAAGAACTCCTGCACGTAACTCTGAACACTAACTGTTGCACTATTTTTAAACCAATGTTATTTATTCTGGTAAATTTTTTGTGTGTGATTTTATTATGTCTAATGACACTAAAGTCGATTTTGGTCGAATGATGCCAACACTAATAAATCAAGAATCCTAAACAGAAGTGACCATTAGGCCAGGGGTCATCACCTCTTGGTGGCCAGCGATGACCCTGCCATCAGGAAACAGGTAGCTGGCGATGGTGCAGACAGGGTCCCTCATCCCTAATGCCCGGCAGTGGTCCCGCGCCTGCAGGCAGGCGTCGCCATAGTTGGCCTTAGGCAACCCCACCAAAGACAGCATCCCACTTTGTGTCCGATCGGAGGCCTCCTGCATGGCTTCAGCTCGCACCTTCACCACGTACAAAGCTGCGGTGGGGTGGGGCAAGTAAGAGGGCTATCAGAGCAAAGTCAGAGGGGCAGGAGAGGGAGAGACTCACCTGTGAACCTAACCTGCTGCAGTAATGTACTTAGCTGCCCACAGGAGCAAGACCTTGAATAGTGTATTTGGCTGCACATAGGGGCATGTGCTTATTTAAATCTCAGGGAGCTTTTATAAATTTAAACCTGAAACTTCAAGTGAACAGTGATGTTTTCGACAGAGACTCCCGTATCCTACCCTCCTCAAAATCCATGGCGCCTGCAAAAACAAGGGCCGCGAACTCTCCCACACTGAACCCAGCAGCAGCCACACAGTTCTCGATGGCCTGAAACAGGACAATGCACCAATGGCTCACATTATCCTGGTGAAGCACTTCTAAGCATACGTTACTACAACCATGTGCGACCCTGCTTTTCACATGTATCCAGAAACTGATGTTTAAACTGTACAGTATCTTCAGTATTAAAAGTTAAGTAACCCACTTTGTAATGAAAAAGAATGATTGTTCCTTATGCCATTGTCCAGGTGAAAACAGATTTGTCTGAAATCGTTTTTACTACATCTGAAATGGTCTGCAAAAGTTAACATTGGTCCTTTCACAGTACAGCTTACTTTCTAATTAAAACTAACAAACCGACTGCTGTAAGAGTATCTAGAAAGTTACAGATAACGTCACACAAAATTACTGTCCCCCAGTAACTACAAAATTGACCCTACATAAAAAAAAAAAAAAACATACTTCAGGAATTTCGCAATTTAGCCTTTCCACTGCGGCCAGCGATGTGACGAATACAGCAGGCTGGCAATGGACCGTCTTGTTCAACTCATCTTCAGGTCCATTTAGGCACAGTGATAGCAGGTCATACCCCAGTATTTTCTGGGCAACATCGAACATTTCTCTTACGTTTCCGTATTTTAAAAGTCCCTGACCCATCCCCACAAACTGACTGCCCTGTCCTGGAAAAAGCAATATTGAAGAGTCGCTCGGTTTCTTCCTTGCTGGTTTTTCGCAATTATCCGATTCGCTCCGCAGCAATTCCGAGCCTAAAGAAGACGACGGAGGGCTTGTATTTTGCGAAGAATATAGTGCAGCATGAGACAGCGTCCCGCAAAGGGGCAAAGACCCGACGTCCACCCTGGGAAATATCCTCCTATTTCGAATCAAAGCATTAAACAACATGTCTTCCGTTGGATGTTTTAATATTTCGTGTCCGGATTGTAACACAGATAACTAAAGGCAAATTTAACTTTCTATTTAATTCGAAAAGCACACATGCCTATTACATTACTGCCATGAGTGATAAAGAGCGCAGCCATGTTTCTTTCCGCGCATGCTCAAATTGTAATGACGCGATCCTGTCACGCTCGTATAATTACGACCCGACTGCACATTACAGTTTTTTAAATTGCTAACACATTAAAAATGATACTCTAAACACAATTCTCCAACGCCTTATTTCTGTTGCCACAGTAATTGAGTGCCTTGAGGCAAGCGTGTTGTAAAAAAATACACGTAACCCCTGTTACCTTCAGTGCAACACAAATAACACACAACTGAACTGCAGGTGCGGTGTTTTACATGACCAGAGTAACCCGGATTAAGACCTGTTAACTACGGTACTACGATACGGTGGCAGTTCTAGAACATTTCAAGTAGGGGGTCCAGGCTGGGGCCAGTTGTTTTGTTGGATGGGTTACTTTTAAAATGCATTCTATTATACACCCCAAAATGTAATTTGTAACGCATTCCGTTAAATTACTCCAATCAAGTAACGTAATCTAAATACTAAGGATTACTTCTGTTATTAATTTTAATATGTGTGTACTTAAAAATGCAAATGTAGCATATATACAGTACTGGTTTTTCAAGTAGAGATTTCATAAATTATCTGTTGTTTAAATGTATTTACATGGCTACGTAAGCGGGTTATTGGACGTAGTTTCGCCCCAGGATATAACGTTGTTCACCTCTGTTGTTACTGCTTTCTTTCTACTATGCATCTGGGTCGATTTATACTCAACGCGACGCCTCTTGCTGCTGCTATTCAAGCGGCATTGGTGTGTGCGCGTAATTTACAGTACGTCAATATGGAGGACTACAAGCTGTACCCACCAGGGGGCACTGCGAGAGGTTTTATCATGCATAAGTTGAGCCTACATATGACCTGACAATTGCAATACAAGTGAAGAACCTCAGGATACAAGGAATTGCTTTTGATGCATGGTGGAAAGAAATTAAAGAAAAAATAGAAGATAATAGAATAGAAGAAATAAAATTAAACACTGCACAGTATTTATAACCCTAATCATAAAATACGTTTTATTATTTCAGGACAATAAAACTGCCTTTCGGATTTAACTTCATTTTTCTTTAAACTTCAATCTGTACATCTTGTTGTAGGCTATTAACCCATTAGCCACCGTATTCCGCTCATTCATTATGAAATATCAAACCTAAAATCTCAGCCGATATAACCGAAACCGCTTGAACAATGTTTAAGCCATTTGTTGGCCATATGTAATATAGCCATCTAAAAATGTTTAGATTGTGAAACAAATACTTAAGTCCCTTGAAGGAATAATTACAAAACCAAATGCCGGTTTGGCAACTTGAAGCGAAAAGCCAGTATTGCACTCTTTGGCGTTGGACAGTTGGTTGGGTTTAGGCTGGTAGGAACATAACGTAGCGGCACGGACTAGCACCATGTTGGACTATGGGATTGTGGGCGATGTTTCATGTTTGCCCACCATATGTTTGTGTACGAGGGCTAGCTAGGCTAACCCCCAGGTTGTTGTCTTGTGTTGAGTTGGTGTTTGTATGTAAGGCTGTTGTGTCGTGGGTGCCTTGATTAAAGCACCTTATTAAAATAAAACTTTCTCTGCCTCCTGCCTCTTCCGGGAGCCATCATCACATTGGTATCAGAAGGGGGATGGATGACAGACTTTGCGATTCCCAAAGAAAGGCAGTAGAGGAGATCATGATTCCTGGGTGATCGAACTCCAGAGGGAGTATGTTTCCTCTCAGCGGACGAAAAACGTCGGTCTGATGAACTTGGCGTTGAGCGAGCACGGTTACAGCTGACCCGCAAACATATTCAGAACAATACAGATAACAATTAATATATACAAATAACAAAAACATATAGCAATACTATTTCAGTTTCCTAAAACATGTCCATTAAAATCCAATTAACATCACAACATCGATCAGGCTACTAATGCAAGCATAGTACATTGTACACACCAATGATAAAAATCATCAATAAATAGCAATAAGATCAAGCAATAAATATAACAATATCTCTCAAATGATTTAAAATACCACCATACTTAAAACACAATGGTTAATAATTAAAACCATTGTGCCAGGAAATTAAATGAATTCAACAGTCAGAAAAAAAAAATCGGCACATTCTTTCAAAACCCATAAAACACTGTACAGGCTTAGAATCCACTAAAAAAAGAGAAAAAACACCAAAACATAAAGTGCTCAAACAGAAAGTTGTTGTATTTACCTTCTTAGAATGCCAGACATCCACAAACCTCAAGTGGGACTACAGCCAGAAAAGGCCTTTCCACCTTTCCTTGGCCTCGTTGTAGCCCCACAGAATGATGTCACACTCCATCCTGAAATTCAAATCAACCTTGGCACAGGACAACACAAACTGAGGGTCCAGTTTCCAGCATAGATTCTCCAACAGTGTGCAGACCTTCCTCATGTACCCACAGTCCCAAAAGGTGTGACAGAGCGTTTCTTGCTCTGAACACCCGGATCTGGGGCAGTGAGGATGTCTGGTCAGCTTGCATCTGTACCGTACCTCCCTGACCAGCAGTCTACCATGCAAACACCACCAGTTCAGGTCCTGCAGCTGGTGAATCCAAGTCTTTAGGCTGGATCCTGCTCCATGTGTTCTTCTCCAGACCCAGAATAGCTTGGGTGTTCCTTGCCTCCAGTGTGGCCTTATATAAGGCTCTGTGTTTGATGAGGACATCCGAGGCAAGATTTGCAGAAGAGACTTACTCCACCTTACGGCATGGTTATAGTGGTCTGGCAGTGTCTTGGCCTTGGGCCCAGAGTTGGACCACGACTTCACCAGCCAACAAATAGGCAGAGCCAGCCACAGGTTGACAAAGCTCTGGTGGGGGTGCTCCAGGGGAGCCACCAGTCGTGCACAGAGCTGGGAGAAGAATGTGGGGGAAATTATTGATTTTGATTGCGATTAATGCTTGATTCTGTTAATGCATGGTAGTTATAGAATAACAACCTTAGTAGAAGACAAAGTGTATGTGCAGAAAATGTTAACTCTGTGATATGACACTTGCGTGGTCAAAATAAAATCTGCAAGGCCAAACACACTGTGGATAGAGTCCTTGGGGTGTCCAGATGAAGTACAAACAGGATAGCAGGCTGGGTGTTAAACAGCACAGCCGTGTTTGTGGGGGGAAGGCCTTCTGGCGCCAGAGATTATGCAGCCTCAAGGCCTACTCCTGGATGATGATGTGGAAACAGATAACTGTTTGGTACGTAAGAGACGGTTGTGAAGTACTATAAAGATGGATTTGTAACTGTAGGGGGCAGAACTCTCTAGGGATTGCCTTGGTGATCCTGTGAGACTTCTCCTTTGCGCAAAGCAAAAAACTATATCATATGAACCGTTTTGGGCTGTTCTGGTCATCTGTGACTGCTGAGGTGATTTTTTGCCATGACAAGAACAGGCAGTCAGGCTTGAGAGGGAAGTCAGGGACATCTCTCCCCCCCTTGTCCTTTCCAAGATACATTACTTCCCTCTTCATGGGTTCATACCTGCCCCCCCACGAGATTAAAAAAATCTTGGGGCAGGCCTCTCCGCATGGAGCGGGACATGGGGTATACATGGGCTAAGTAGAACAACGTGGGAAGTATATCTACTTTAAAGGCAAGAACCTTACCTAGAAAGGACAGGGATTTGGCCTTCCACAACCCTATCTTCTGTCTGGCAATATTCAAACGTTTTTCCCAGTTTATATGGTCAGCACCTTTTGAGAGAAAGGAGACCCCCAACACTTTGAGAGGTCCGTCATAGAGAGAACGACCCCCAATGACATCCTTTCTTGCCTTCCAGCTGCCAAAGTAATTAACCGAGGACTTGCTGAGGTTAAGTGTGGCCCTGGAGGCTGAACTGAACTCCTGAACTAAGCTTATGACATTACTGAGCGACTTGTCCGAGCACACAAACAACATGGTGTTGTCTGTGCACTGGGCCAGCAAAACTGTCTGGCCTTGGCTCCCTGGTAGGAGCAGACCATCAATACCTGGGTGGGCATGGATGGCACTCGCCAGTGGCTCTATATAGAGCACGTAGAGGAGGAGAGAGAGAGGACATCCCTGCCTCACACCGTTTAACTGTGGAACCAACTCACTGAGGGAGCCATTGATGGAAACATGGCTACCGAACTTGTTGTACAACGTGTGTACCCATCCCAAGAATTTAGGCCCAAAACCTAGCCTGCCTAGAACCCTAAATAGGAAGCCGTAGTCAGCTCATTCAAATGCTTTCTGCTGGTCCAGACCGACTAATGCGAGGGGGATGTTCCTGTCCTCAACCCAGGTGATCGCGTCTCGGATAAGATGTAAATTCTAAGTCACAAACAGTCCTGGGACCCCGCAAGTCTTGTTGCAGTGGACCAGGTGAGCAATGGATATCTTCAGGCATTCCGGCAAGGTCTAATGCGATGATCTTAGCATCTACGCAAAGCATGGTCATGGGCCTCCAGTTCCCAAGGTCGGCATGATTGCCCTTCTTGTGCAACAAGGAGAGAACCCCAGACCTCATGTTCTTACTGAGCATGCCCTGATGCTGCACATCTTTAGCTACCTCTAGTATCTCCAGACTGAGGACACCCCAAAATGTGGAATAAAATTCCACGGGGAGCCCATCAAGGCCGGGTACTTTGCTCTAGTTCTTTTTGCCAAGCACCTCGGTCAGCTCGGGTAGAGTGAAGGGGACCTCTAAGCTGAAGACAAGGTTTGATTTTAGATAGAAAGTGCTCCCCTGCTTCAAAATCTGTGTCTATTTTTTAAAAAGGTCTGAATAAAAATCTTTAGCAATTCCCAGTATCCGAGCCACTGCATGAAAAGTGATGTATCTGGGAATGCGTGGACAAAGTAATCGTCCGCCAGACCTGCTGTTTGCCGGAGGTATTCGGATGCCCACAGAACTTTGTTATGCAGCCCTGCAAACACTCACACATGTCTGAATACAGCTGTGAGACAGAGGTTTTCAGGAATCTGCCTAACCATACTCATTCAATGATGGCTTGGCCTTTCAAATGCTAATGACAGTCAATGGTCTGGGTGGGGCTGAGTACAGAAACCTGCCCTCTTCCCCTCTCCCTCCTGCATTAGCAGTTCAGGTAAGTAGGTGTCAATGTTCAAAATGTGCTTTAAAACTACTTATATTCCTGCATCTGACTGACACTTCTCTATCTTGAATCATTACAATTGTCTAAAACCAATCTCACATGAAGTTTTTTTACACATACTGTATGTTGTTGGAAATAAGTCAAGTTAAAAGGAATCTGCATAGTCCAGCAAAGAAACCCTGACAGCAGAGACATCTGTGTGTTCTCTGGCTTTTTTTTATAACAAAGAAGAAACACTATTTAATATGATATATAATTATATATATATAAAACAGTTTATTGTAAAATGAATTGAAAAGATATAAAATCTACAAAAACACAGTAAAACAAATGTAAATGAAGTGAAATACAAAGACAACATTAAGTAGACTTTGCTTAAATCTCTACCACTCTGCACGATGGAAATGCCACAAATATCCTATCTTTAGTATGACCTGACCGCACAGTTGTGGTACTGAGTACTGAGTCATTTTTGCCACTACATACTGAATAATAGAGGCTTGCGTTTATACAGGAAATGACGAGATTGTTTCACAATTCCAGAATGCACCTCTGCAGATGGTTCAGAGCTTGAATTATAAACACACCACTTTGCAGACACACACGCAGAACTTTTAGCCATACTGCTTACAGAGTTACCACAAGGCTTCTTATCCTACTGCAAACCTTTGCTAATTTCTTAACCTCTGAGACTGAGCTGTCAGGATATACATTTTTGTACACTGACAGCAAAGTTTGTCTATCAGAGTTTGTTATTACAACATTTTGAAATGGATGTAACACTATGACCATGCCCACATCTGGCAGATAACATACATGAATACTGTTTTATATACATTGCATCAGTGGTGTCATGGAGTGACAAGGAGCAGGGGACAGGATGTTAATAAATTCAGTAGCATAGGTATTTTGCTTTGGCATTTGGAGCAGTTGGCCTTCTTGAAAATGCCTCATGACCTGATCCCAAGGGCACCAGCAAGGGGTGGCCACGGCCACCCCTTGGAAACCGCTGGCCACCCCACTGGCCACCCCCAAATGTAGCTGTAGAGATTTTATTTCAGAAGCGGAACCATCAAAAGCTGTCTACGATCTGCCCTCAGTTTACGTGGTTAAATCCTTAGCATTACAATGCTCCTAGCCTGAATAAACAGGTTTCTAAAACATTTAATTGATTAATTTTAAATGTGGTTTATCCTAATTATTCTTGCTGTGTTTTAAATTCACTACCTATGTTTCAAATTAGTTAGCAATGACCCATTGTAAACACAATGGAATGGAACAAACAGAGCTAGTTAGATACAAGTTAACCCTCATGTTGCAATGGGTTCCAATATGCCAGTTAAGGGCTTAATTGGCAATATATCAGATCATCCCTTTGGTTTGAATTTTTTTCTTTTGTTTAATTTCTTTTTGTGCTGTATGCAGTAAACTTAAACAATCAAGGTAACTGCTTTACTGGAAGTGGATATGACATTACAAACAGGAGACAAAATATACCGTTTTGTTGAGAGTAAAAATAAACAAGGAAAATACATTTTAATTAAACAGCCACAATAGTTTTATTTCTGCAACACGACTGATAATTTTAATATCAGTTAAAATTGTAGTTGCCTTGGTAAATGGTATTATGTGACATGATCCAATTTGCTTTACCTTCAAAACACCATGCAGGTAGAGAGAATTAGGGCAGTGTGAAGCGAAAAGGTGTCGATATATGGGTCGGTGGGGAATGGGCAAAGGTCGCAGCTCACCTGCATGGGGGGCATTCTTCAGGCAATTCCGGGCACAAGTTGGGCATGCCGCCACAAATTGCTGAATGTCGGAAAGGAGCTTGGGCCACCAGAATCGGCGTTGTAGGAGGCGGGTGGTAGTCCGGACCCCCGGGTGTCCTGCCAGGACCGAAACATGACCCCATTGGAGAACCTCCGGGCGGATTTGAGGAGGAACGTAGAGCTTGTCGGGGGGTGTCGAAGAGGGTCCAGGTTCAGCACGCAGGGCCTGCATGACGGTGGTCTCGATGTCCCATCGCAATTGTGCTACCACCTGGTCCGAGGGCGGGATTGGTGGAGGTGTGGTATCAGGCGGGTCACGCTCACGTAAGTGGGAGAGAGCATCAGCCTTGATGTTTTTGGACCTCGGACTGTAGGTGAGGACAAAATCAAATTGTTCAAAATACAGAGCCCACCTGGCCAAGGGTTAAGCTGCTTAGCGTTGCGGATCGTGAGCAGGTTCTGGTGGTTGGTCCAAACCTGCAAGGGGTGTTTGGCTCCCTGTAACCAGTGGCGCCACTCCCCTAGGGCCCACTTCATGGCCAGGAGATCCCGGTCACTTACCCCATACCGCTGCTCGGTAGGGGTGAACTTATGGGAGAAATAGGCACAGGGCTGCAATTTGCCATCCTCTCTCCTCTGGGATAGAACCGCCCCCACTCCTACCTCGGAGGCATCCACCCCCACCATAAATGGGTGACCAGAGTTGGGGTGGGCCAACACCAGGGCTGAAGTGAACAGGGACTTGAGGCGCTGAAAGGCAGCCTCAGCTTCCGGGGTCCAGGGGAAGCGGGGGACGCCTGAGTGAGACAGGATATGCGGCGCTGTGATGGTACTGTAACCCCTTATGAACCAGTGGTAGTAATTGGAAAAACAACTGCTGAGCGTGGTGGGCCGTGGCCAGTCGGCGACAGCAGACACTTTGGTGAGGTCCACGGTGATCCCCTCTGGTGACACCACGTAGCCGAGGAACGAGGTGGTGGTGGAATGAAACTCGCATTCCTCGAGTTTACAGTATAAGCCCTAGGGGGAGGGGGAAGGAGCTGCAACAACATCAGAGAGCTCAAAGAGGCACAAGAGGTGTCTGCTCCAAAACAGATAAGACAAGCGGGAAAGAACTGTTTTGGTAAGTTTATTTCTGTAGCCTGCTCATTTTTATATGACTTCCACACATTCTGATGTGTTTGCATTTTTTAAATCTGCTTTTGTCCCTTAATGTGATTGAATTTAGGAGAGTGGAAGTGAGGGTAGGAACTTTGAATGTTGGTATTATGACGGGTAAAGGGAGAGAGCTAGCTGATATGATGGAGAGAAGGAAGGTTGATATATTGTGCATGCAAGAAACCAGATGAAAGGGGAGTAAGGCCAGGGGTATCAGAGGTGGGTTTAAATTGTTCTACCATGGTGTGGATGGGAGGAGAAATGGGGTAGGGGTTATTCTGAAGGAA
>JAACJT020000665.1:0-18333 GCA_009936485.2 Gymnarchus niloticus | reverse complement strand
AGCCAGGACAGAGCCTGCCCTGTAATACCAACTAGGGATTCTAGTCGGTCTAAGAGAATGTCATGGTCAATAGTATCGAATGCTACTCTATCACTGAGTGTGTCAGATGCCTCTGCTTCCAGTTAAGATGCTTCTGGGAAAAGAGTGAAAAGGAAATTTATTGTAATATGTTTGAGGAGATGGAGGTATCTCACTTGAACTGCTAGAAATATGTGAGCTTTGTTTATTGCTGGAGTGATATTCATGCAGTTTTATACACGTAAATATGATGCAAAAAATGCACAGCATTCACCATGAGTTTAGAGCTTATCATCAATCATGGAGCTCTTAACAGTCTAAGGCTTGGGTTTTCAGCGATACATTCTTTAGTCTGTTTCTGGTTTAAATTCTAAGGGTTTTACCTCTGAGTATAATATTTCTATAGTAAAATACTTTCTTTTTAAGGCACATTTACATCTGAGGATGCAGATAATTTCCAATTTCAGGTATTCAGCTGCAAAATGTACGAACCAGCCTAAAGTTTATTGAAGGTGGCCTTTTCTGATTGGTGCCAGGTTTGCACCCACAGTCTTTTGGCCATAGGCTTCGACCATCAGCATGCAGCTGGGCACACTCCTTTGAATTAACCCACTAAGCATTAACAAATACTGTGCAGTTGATGAATGCTAGAGCTGATAAAATCCAAGCCATCTCTGTATTTTGGCAGGTCATAAAGCTGACTGGAAATCAAACTTGGATGCTGCTTCGATTGTGCCAATGTTATTAGTGATGTGCTCCTAAATGATTAAGAGCATTTAGTACCCCATGTTATGTAGAATCTTACTGCAATAATAACACTAATAATGCAATAACACAGCTTCTTTGCCATTCTGTGACTGTGGCAAGAGTAAGAGAATAACTTGCTTATGGAACTGTAACAGTCATGAAATAGTGAAATAATGTACTGTAAAAGTAGTTCAGAGGAAGGAGTTCTAGTCTGTGTATTAATTGATTCCTCGCACCCACATCAGCATTGTGGCATCATGCAAATATTCGCCCTGCTACAGATACCAAGTTTAAGCAGGAGGGACAGACGGTGCTGTTCATTCCCATGGAGGCTCTGCAGTTCAGCCCTGAAGTTGCTGCTAAGGACTGGGAGATAGTGAAGAGGCTGGAGAGTAAGTGAGCAGGGTGGCACTGCCCTCTGGCGAGGAATTCTCATATTGTTTGTATGTGGGGGATTCTTGCAATCTGCTGGGTTTAATTTTGAGATGTAGTGAGTACAAAATTGAATGCCTTTATTTTTTTTTTGTACATGACAAATACAATGACATTCAGTATGCAGCTCCTTGAGTGATACTTCTAACATAGTGTTAAAAAATCAGACAAATATATAAAGCAGCTTAAATATGAAGTATAACAAATTAAATTTTACATATAATGTACAGTACATTAAGAAATGAAAGACTGAAGGAGTGACATGTAAAGGTGAAAAGTGCTATAGGGTATATTTATAGGTATGGTAAAGAAAATGGTGGCATCCATGGTGTATAGGCAGCCTTGGTAGTGCTGAAAAGCAGTGATGCTACACTCACAATTGACATGTCAACTACAAAGGGCGGTGTCCACTGAATCCTTGTTCCAAGGCTTAAATGAAGTTTGTTTTGAATTTCAAATTGTAGATATAGGGAAGTGAAGCCCCACACGTTTTGTGGGTTGTATTGGTTGTTGAAGAGGTCACTACTGAGAGCTTAAGTTTTTCTGTGAAGTGGTCATTTGAGTTGTTCAGTGCCTGAGAAGCATGACAGTGACTTCAGCCTTCTTTCCTGACTACTGTGATGGCTAGATTTCAATCCTATTAAACTACTGTGGGATTAACTTGATGGAGAGGTTCAGCATTTGGAACCACCGAGGACTCTGCTCTCTGGAAAGCTCTGGTGTCTGGTTTCCCTGTGGAAATGGCTTGCCACATAGTTGGAGTATTTGCAGCAGAATGAGGTCATACCATCTACTAAATGGGCTGTATATTTCGACTTTTATAAGCTGATGTCATTGTCATGCTCCTCAAACCATTTGCACACACTCCAAGTGACAGAGTAAGAGGGAATTATCTCACTGGAACCAACCCATACCATCATGGCAGACACTCATCATGAAGGGGTAGACCTGGTTCGCCAGGATGGACAAGTAACCAGGAGCGATCAGTAGAAGTTTCTGGTTCAGTGTGCACCAGTCCATTTAAATCCCTTTTCTTATTTTTACTGTTATAGGTGTGCCATCTGGCTGCTGGGAAGAGCTTCTATCAGAGGGTGGTTGTAATGTTTTGGCTTTTTGGTGTACATATGACAATAATAACAATAATAACAACCAGTGGTAACTAAAATGGCCAATATTTTAATGTTGGGCAGTCTAACCTGGAGAGCAATGCCTGTTAATGATTTTCGGATTTGTACACTAGCATTGTTTACATATGTGCAGAGACCTCCTCTAGTGGAATCTTTGTTTTTGTTGGCGTGGTAGGTAGAGCAACCTGCTAGTTCAACCTCTGCATTAGGGATCATAGTGTGAAGCCAGTTTTCGGTGAAAATCATGAGACCGCGGCATTCCTGATATACCCTTGCTTATAGACTCTCAGTCTTAGACAGTCCATTTTGTTAGTAAGTGACCTGGCATTAGTGGTAATGGTATTATTGGCAAGCTCCACAGGGATGCAGTCAGTCTCTAACAGCAAGTTGCTTGCACAGTTTTCTGATTGTCTATAAGTTTGTGATGGCTGTACAACATGTTGTCAAGTCTGTTGCAAAAGTTCAAACTAATGAGTGTCTCTAAGTGTTCCCCTTTACCATCACTCTATTTTTTTAAGTTTCCCCCATATGCCACTCCCTCACTGTTCTTCTTCCTATGTGCCCCCTTTCCCCCACTAGTGGTGATCATTCACTGGACAAGGCAGATCAAAGAGGTGCTGCATGCTCAGGAGATAATGAAGGTAGGAGATGACTCGGGTCCCCTAGAGGAAATCGATTTCTGGAGGAGCCGCTGCACCAACCTGTCAGCCATCAGTCAACAGCTGCAGAAAACTAGCGTGCGACACATCCAGACAACGCTGGAACTTGCCAAGTCTTCCTACGTGGCTCCCTTTATTGAGCAGGCCAAACAACTTGAGGTGCTTGAGCTGGAGGGGAATTAGAGACTCTGAGACCAGGGAGGGGGATAACATTACTTGCCAGCACATCTCTTTACCATCCATTAATTAAAAAAAAAAAAAAGGTTCTTTTTGCTACATCACATTTGACCTTACCCTCTTTCCATCCTACAAATTGTTTTTCCACCATGCATGGGAGCTAAGTACTAACTGTCAAAGCAACTCACAGAGTAACTTCATACAGTAGATGTCTGAAATACATTGGCTAATTTAACCCCCACCCCAAGGATTTGTGCTAAATGCTTATAGTAGAGCTTGATACAGACCATTTTGGATAGCAGGGGTTTGCTAAAAATGTTTAAATAATACAGCATAGCAGTCATAGTTGTTATATATTTCTATGGCTTTGACCCTGCGACTAGTGAAGCATCCAGTTATTCTGTGCTGTATCAGTGCTCCATTGTCTGTCTGATTTGATGCTCCATATGTGTGTGTGCGCGTACACAGCATGGATCCCTGCAGGCCAAGTCCAACCTGTCATTCCTGTCCTTACTTCGGGAGCCCTTTGAGGAACTGTCTCAGCTAAAGCCCCATGAGGTGGCTCCCAAACTAATCGTCATCATTCAGCTGATCCGTGTCATCTGGATAAACTCGCCACACTACAACACACGCGAGAAGATCACCACCCTGTTCCGCAAGGTCAATCGCTGCTGTCCACCTCTCTCTTTCCTCCTATATGTTCTCTGTTGTCTGGGTTTGTTGGAGGTGTTTTTGCTACCCAAGCTGCCTCCCTGACAACCTTATTCCAGGTCTTTAATGTTGCTGTCACCTGGATTTTGTCTTATTTGATTGGATCTCCCCTGTGTAGTATGATTTTTAAACTGTGGAGCTTGATGCATAGCTAACACAGAACACTGTTTTTTTTTTTTTTGTTTTTTTTTTCCTTTAACCAGTAAGAAGGCATTTAGCATCTGTCTGCAGCATCAAGCCGAACTTTATCACTCAGGGCTTTGGCAGTTCACGCAAAATAAGCATTCGTAATTTGGTTTCCACCATGAGATTTTTCAATAATTCCTAACCAAAGGGTAATGGAGCAGCAGCAGTGCCATCTATTGCTGCCTCCCTTTTGACTTTATTGCTTTATTTGTTTTTACTCATTCTGTAAGTCTTATCAATATTATCATCATCAGATTACTTGTGTCATGCGTGGCAATACTCAGACTTGGCCAGTCCTTTTTTTCTGCCTCATTCCAGATGTTTATTCCCATCTGTTACGTCTTTTAAACTGGAACATCACATATTATATACCTCCGTCACCTTCATTTTTATGGCCAATGTACTTTTCACGAAGAAGCTTTGACGAGTTTTGGGGAGATACACTATATGGGCAAAAGTATTGGTACAACAGTTAATAAGGGGGGTTAATGGCATCTGATTTTCATACAAGTCTCAAGAAGTAGAGAAAAAGAACCAAATTCAACAAATGAGACAAAAATATTTTACTTCGTTATTTATTTTTTTAAGAAAAATGGTCCAATATTACATATTGGTGCGTGGCAAAAATATGTGATCCTCTAGGACAGGGGTGTCAAACTTCAGTCCTGGGAGGCCGCTGTGGTTGCAGGTTTTCGTTCCAGCCAGTTCCTGCTTTTACATGAACCCCTATCATTTAATCATGCCCCTATTTCCATCATTTTATATTTACTGTCAATAACAGGCCTAAAAGGGAACCTGACTCTCCAGAATTTGTCAAAGGACATTAAGTTAGTTCAGTAAAAAAGGTTTTACCAGCAGTTTCTTTGTGGTCTGTGTCAATTGCTAATTATCACAGTAGTGGACACACCTTAGGTCATTGCTGCTCATTAGGCCCTAAAGAGACCCAATGACCTAATTTGTGTTTCTACTGGTGTGATAATTAGCAACAAATGGAGAAATGAGAGTGCAACATCTTACCCTTCATAAGATCTTTAAAAGATAACTAAACCCTGCTGAAAATATGCTGATTCACTCAGTAAATATGGAATGATAGAGGGCATGATTAAATGAGATAGGGGTTCACATAAAAGCAGGAATTGGTTGGAACGAAATTCTGCACCCACAGTGGCCCCCTAGGACTGGAGTTTGACACCCCTACTCTAGGATTACCAGTTAATTTGAAGGTGAAATTAGAGTCAGCTGTTGTCAATGGGATGACAATCAGGTGTGTGTGGGGGGCCTGTTTTATTCATAGAACAGAAATCTATCAAAGTCTAACTTTCACAAGACATGTTTGTGGAAGTGTATCATTGTTTACACAATGAAGATTTCCGTGGACCTTGGGAAAAAAGGACAAGCCAGAAGAATATTGGAAAAATGTTTTGTGGACAGATGAGACCAAAATAAAACTTTTTGGCTTAAATGAGAAGTGTGATGTTTGGAGAAAGGAAAGCATTCCATTCCAGCATAAGAATCTAGTAATATCTGTGAAACATTGTGGTGGTAGTATGGTGGTTTGGGCCTGTTTGGCTGCATCTGGGCCAGGATGGCTTGCCATATTTGATGGAGTTATTAATTCTGAATTATACCAGCAAAAAAATATTCAAGTTTAATGTTTTTGATTGGCTAAGCTAAAGTCCTGACCTCAATCCTATTGAAATGTTGTGGAATTACCTAAAGTGAGCAGTTCATGTGAGGAAACCCACCAACCTCACTGTTTCTCAGCTATGACAGTGAGCCATGGAACTTGCCTCTGGTACCACTCACCAGAACTGGACAGGACATGGGCACTCCCTGTCCAGTGTTAGCGTTGTCAGGTCTGATTATACCTGTGTATATACCGTAGGTTTTTTCTAGTCCCTTGAACATGTGAAATTAATGGTACTGATGCTAGGCTCCATTTTCTGCCCATTCCCTCAGGTGAGCAATGACATCATCCGTCTGTGCTCCCAGGAGATTTCTCTGGACCAGATCTTTGACGGCTATGTGGTATCCAGCAAAGAAATTCTCAATGACTGCATCCAGTGCTGCCTGGCATGGAAAGAGAACTACATCCATATTTCCCAAGCCCTCCACAAGTAAGTCTATTCTACCAGGAGACAGAAGAACCCTGAATGAAACCTTTTAAGTGTAAATTACTGTAGAGAGCCCTCAAGATCTGACTAACAGTATATGACTTCACTACATGTCTCATTCTCATTTACTGTAAATTGCTGTACTGTGACTTCCTTATACCATCTCTGAGATCTCTTAGCTGTACATTTCTGTATAAACGTCACTACACCATCTCTGACTGAGATGCCCTTACTGTTTTTTTTTATATCAAGTCCAAAACTCTACTGTAAGCCTCATGCACTTCAATATAAATGGTGTTTAAACTCTAGTGCCCCGATGTAATGTGCCATAAAATGGAATGGCAGCTAATGACAATGTGGAAAAAGCTGCACTGTGGCCCAACCTGTCACCAATGTCCTATAATAAACATTCATGAAATTGACCCAATATAGGGACACTACAGTAATTTGACAGCCAGGTGAGGAAAAGTTTGCTCAGCTGTTGCTCCTTCCTGGATGCCTCACATATGGCCACTTCAGATATAAAGAAGCACAAATAAGTAAACCTGTGCTACACAAAGGCTAAATCATGCAACTCCCACACCGCATACAAAAACTCTGCCCCCAGTCAAGCTCCACACAAAAATGGACATAATGTGCTACACATTGTAGGAAGTAATAAATAGGGCCAATAGCATTATTGATTACAAAGTCTGTGATCTGAGCATTCGTGACACAACCATGCCACTATGGTTGTGAAAAAATGTCTTTATTGTTTATTCTCTTGATCTTTCTATCAATTTTAACAAAAAAAACACTTAAAAGACGTTTTGGCACTGGAGATGCCAAGCGATGAAGTGTTTCAGGTTTTATTTTGTCCCATTCTTCCTGCAAACACATCTTAAGGTGTGTAACAGTATGGGGCCGTCGTTGTCGCATATTTCATTTCAAAATTCTTGCCTTTCTAATATGCGCAGAATGTGGTTTTGCATTGTCTTGTTGACAAATGCATGGACGTCCCTGGAAAAGATGTTGTCTTGAAGGCAGCATTGGTTGCTCTAAAATCTAAATGTACTTTTCTGCATTAATGCTGCCATCACAAAAGGATAATTTACCTTTGCCAAGGGCAATGACACAACCTTATACCATGACAGACCCTGGCTTTTGGACTTGTTGCTGATAACAGTCTGAATGGTCCAGAGCATACGGTGTCCATTTCTTCCAAAAAAGATCTGGAATACTGATTCGTCTGACCACAATACACATTTTCACTGTGTGATGGGTCCATCCCAGATGCCTCCAAGACCAGAGAAGTTGAAGCTGCTTCTGGACTTGGTTAGCATAAAGCTTCTTTTTTGCACAGTAATGTTTTAAGTGGCATTTGTGAATGTAACTCCGTATTGTAGTGCTTGACAAAGGTTTGCCAAAGTAATCCCCTGCATATGTGGTTATATCAGCTATTGATGAATGATGGTTCTTGATGCAGTGTCGTCTGCGGGATCAGAAATCATGGGTGTTCAGCTTAGGCTTTCACCCTTGCACTTTACACACTGAAATTCCTCCAGATTCCATGGATCATTTAATGATATTATGCACTGCAAAGGTTAAATAATGCAAATCCCTTCCAATCTTTCTTTGAGGAACATTAGTTGAAATTACATCATTAGTTTTTTTTTTTTTTTTTACCTCATTACTAGCCCTAAATTGCCCCCATCCAAACTTTTTTTTTTTGGAATGTGTTGCAGGCCTGAAATGCAGGAATGGATATATATTATTAAATGAAATGAAGTTGACCAGACAAAACATGAAAAATCTTGGGTTCATACTGTCTGCAATGCAGTAAAAGTCAAAATAAATCACTGTGGTTTTTTAATTTGCATTTTCCATACCACCCCAACTTTTTCTGATTTGGGGTTGTAATTTCTGTTATTTTTTTCTGCTATGTTTATTATAGAATGATTACAGTGTAATAATATGTGCTATATTGTATTGTTTACCAGTTTTGGTCACAGGAATGGTGGCTGAGAACTTGGCAACAAAGATTGTGCCACTTCCAGTACAGCTGACAGTGTTGTTATGGAAATGTTTAAATAGGAAGTGGTCTGTTTATCAGGCATCTCTTCCCTGTGGTTCATGGACAGGTATTCTGGCAAATCCTGGGTTTTAGACCAGACCAACATCTTTGCTGTGGTTGATGCTTTTGTGCAGCGGTGCAAGGACCTGCTGGAGGTGAGTTGTTGCCTATAGCTCTGGGCATCCGGAGGCAAGACAAGATGAGACGAGATTAATCTCAAAGGAAATTCTTGAATGTAACAAAATGTTTAAACTTGGTCTGACTTTCAGGATTTTCAAAAGCTGAGTCATTCTCACTTAATATATAACAGAAATCATATCAGCAGCCATTCTCTGAGTAGTCAATCACTCATTCTCAAAACTGATGGTAGATGGGAAACAACAAAGGAAAGAGAGCCATTTTCTTCATTGTTTTATCATTGATTTTAAAATGAAATGCATTCTTGTTTAGCGTATTCTATCCTTTCCTGTTTTCTATGGCATTCTGGCCACCCTACTCATGACTCCACCAGGTGTGCTTTTCCCAGCACCATTTTGCCCGGCATGTGGAGGGGAACCAGGAGCTCATGCCCTGCTTCGGAGGCCGCCAAGGGGATGAACTGACCCACAGACTGCAGGACATTGAGGGAATCTTTAGCAAGAATTTGTGGGCTCTTCGCAGTATGAGCAAGGGCATCCTAGATGTCAAGAACTCATCCTGGCAGGATGCCTACAACTGGTGTGTGTGACACCACTCCCCCTACTGCTGGTGCCATGGTGTCAGCAAGTACCAAACCTGCTGGGTAGAAGAACCATGCTTTTAGAATAGCAGTGCTCATTATGTGATACATATCAGCAAAGCCACTTAACCCCAATCCAAACATCATTGCATATAAATAATTTCATTAACCCACTCCAGTTTTAGCTCCTGCACTTTTACCAGACAGCATAAGAGTAATGGTTCTTTCTGCCCCATCCTGTCAGACCTGGTGGGTTCCCCGGAGTCCCCAGCTCACTGTACTCTCTGGGTCAGGAATAGACATCTTTAGAGAGTAATGAAGCTTCATGCTGACCAGGATAGCTGGTGTAGATGCATCTTTTTCAGAAGGATAAATGCTGTCTAGCAGCCACCAGCCCAGGGAGGTGAGCTGGGGGGGTGATTGTGCATTTTTGATCACAGTGATAGATAGGTGTCATGGGGTGGTTGGGGAGGGGAGTTGTGTGCTCTAAGAAGACAGCTGGACTTTTGTGTATGGGGGTCCATAAGAGAGGTACACAAATCCAGGTACACTATATGGACAAAAGTATTTGGACACCTGCCTGTGCAATATGTCATTCCAAGACCAAGGGTATAAATAAAAAGTTGGTCCTCCTTTGCATACACTCTTTGGGAAAGGTGCTACGCTAGATGTTTGAATATCGTTGGTGGAATTTGCTGCTATTCAGCCATAACAACATCAGTGAGGTTGGGTCATTGGATCCCTTTCTGTTTGTGTGGCCTTGTTGTTTATAGAAGTTTTCATACCACAGTCACTTCACTTGCAGTTAACCAAGGCAGAAATCTGATCCTGACTTGTTGGGAAGGTGGCATCTTATGATGTGCAACGTTGAAAGTCGCTAATCTCTTCAGTATAACCCATTCTCCTACCAGTGTTTGTTGCTGCAGATTGCATGGCTGTGTGTTTAATTATACACCTGCCTCAGCAATGAGTATGGCTTAATAACCCAAGTCCAAAAGTATGTGAACCCCCCCATTCACTGGTGTTCCAATACTTTTGACCATATATTGTATCACATTTAAGTGTGTTTTGCATGTGTATATACCTCGTGTTTTGTTTGGTGTTAGCTGTGCATGTCCTAAAAAGAACACATTTTCCTTGCTTATTCCTTGTGCCATTTCTTTTTTGCATGCAATCTTGCCACACGTGATCTTTCAGCATGCAGGTGTACCAGCTGTGTACCAGCTGCACACCTGCTATGTGCCTCTTGTGTACCTGCTGTGTTCATTTCTTCCACAGCTTCCGGGCAGCAATGAAAGACTTAGAGATGATGATGCAGAACCTAATTACCAAGGCCTTCGAGACAGTCAAGAGGGTAGAGGAAGGTGTTGAACTGATCAACATATTCGAGCACCTGTCTGCCAGAGAGGTCTCTCCCAGTCGTACAACATGCTACACCACACTTGCAGCACCTATGGCCGCTTATACCTATGACCAGATGCCTATTGTCAGTTATTCAGAGTTTCGGAGGTCACTTATGGTACTCTGCAAAAGTTTTTGGCAGGTACAGAAAATAATTTTTAAATTCTTTATATTGGTGTGTATTTATATGGGCCTGTATTATAAAGTGGAATTAATGGGTTAACCAGATACAGTATCTTTGGGTTTAAATCCAGATTACCGGTATCACAAAACTGGATTAGTTTTTAGCGGGCTCCGATGGTATAGTAACAGACTCTACACAGCATCTTCATGATAGTCCTTAGAGAAAGCCATCTTTATGCGAGATATAGATTTTCCTTGCTTGGCATAGTATTTTTGTGTAAGTGTATAAAGCTATATGTCAGCCATATGCCACATGTCAGGGAGAAAATCCTTTGCATACAGCAACAACGTAAATTGTGAGTGATTGTAATGCAAGACAAGACATACAGCAAACAGGTAAAACATAGTGCAAGTAAATTATATTACAAAATTGACATTTAAAAAAAAAAGTCACAGCTCTTGAGCATCGAAGTATCGATTATGATATCCATATGCTCATCCCTACTTTTATGACCAGTGGGATTGCGGCTAAAATAAAGCCAGAAATTAGTGTTCCTTACATAATTGAAACAGAATATTACTGCTCAATTTGCAATATTGACTTCTTTTAAGTGTTTTAGTAAAGACAGTTTTCACTGAATTAATCAATAACCCAGTGAGTGACTCTGCTCCTACTGAATGAAGTGCACTACTGTCTGTCGCTTCATTTTTCTGTTTCTGTTCTGTTTTTCTGCTCATGTATCCACCTGTTTTTATGTTAACATGATTCAGATTAAGAAACTCCAGTTCAACTGAACAAGTTGTTAACCAACATTGTGGTTCCAGTTAACCTGGATTGGCAATGTTTGGTTTTGTCGAACTTTGTGATACAGGCGCCACGGGTCTAATTTATAAAGCTTGTGTACGCAAGAAAGAAGCCTAAAATGTGTGTACACAACCTTTTTTGTAAAATTTGGGAATTTTTAAAGAAAGTGTTACATGAGAACTTGTGTATATTTATGGCAGTTTACGTATGCAACATTTTGGATAAAAGGGAAAAAGACAACACCCATTGTAAAGCAAGGAAATGCAGGTAAACCTGCTAAATGACTACACTCATGCCAATTCAAGTCACCAAACTGCACTGTGCCATGACAAACAGCAAGTCTGAAAGACGTTGATTTTCCCACACAACTACCACCAAAGAAAAAAGAATTATCTTACTTTTTTACTTATCTCCTCACTGCTCCAGCAGAACACTGCATCGTAGGGCACCTGTATTATAGATGTTATATGCATGTTGAAGGTTGACAGCGCAAACACCATCAGTTGCAGTCACAGTAGCCCACTAGATCAGTTCTTTTTTATTTCGGGTATAGTGCATTTTGTTAAGCTGACGGCATCAACATACCAACCAGAAAGGCTTGATTTGCATATTATATGAGCAGGAAGTTCATTAACATTGACCATTTATTGTTATTTGTGGGTGGCAACTGGGCAGGCTCTCAGGTTCGTTCACATATGCATATTTACAAGACAGTTCTGATTTGCTTGTATATATTCTAATGTTCAGTCGTTCTTTTTCTAAGCAAATAAACACCTCCTTCCCAGATAAATGGCTTTAAACATTTTTTTGCCTGCCTAAGATTTTTGCAAAGTACTATATATTTGAAGGCTCTGGTGCTCACATTCTTTAGGGATTGTTCAGCCTGTCTTGTGATCTGAGAGTCAGCTATGGAACATTCTGTTTTAGGGACATGCAGCACCAAAATGTTAAAAATAGAAACCAAAATATTCTCTACCCAGGCCCTCAAGCGTACCATCGACAAAAAGGCGGCAGACATGTATGACCTCTTCAGCAAGGAGCTGAACTTAGTGAATGAGGAGCTGGCTTGTGGGACAGTCGACATCCCACTCCACATGCCCTACTATGCGGGTCGGGCATACTGGGCACGCTTCCTGCGGCAGCGCATCGAGAGACCGATGGAGGTATATACATGTAACAGCAAAAGAAGAACGAATCGCACAAATATACAGGAACATGTAGCAAGGGCATTGAAATGTATTTTAGCATAGCACTGTCAAAATATGTAAAATATGAAAGACAATCAGAGGTCATGGTGGCTCAGTGGTTAGCACTCTCACCTCATACTTCCAGTGTTTGGCTGGTGTAGAATTATTTTTTTAGGATTAAGAAGCTTAAATACATGAATGGATGCCAATGGTGATTCCAGCATTCCTGAACCAGCAACATAGCTCTTAATCAACACATCAAGTCAAATTTATTTATCAAAAGAACAGACAGAAGTTCTTTTAAATGTTGCTGTACAAGATTAAAATACATTTATAAAAGAGTTCAAAAGCAAAAATCTGTCATAAAACATTTAAATGCACATAAAACAAAATGTTCAAAACTCATGCAAATTAAAAGCCAGAGAGAAGAAATAAGTTTTCATCCTGGATTTATAATAAGTCAACATTGGAGCTTGGAGCCTAGTTTCGCTTCACCCCTCCTATATTCTTAGTTTCTTATTAGGGTTCAAGCACATTCCGTGTGGAACCCTATTGTTTAGGGGGTTTTTCGTCTTATTATTATTATTATTATCAAGGTTCAAGCACGTTCCGTGCGGAACCCTATTGTTTTGGGGTTTTTCTTCTTATTATTATTATTATTATTATTTTTCTTCCCAGAAATGCAATGCCCAGCCCAGCCTGTATGTCTCAGCAGCACCAAATTTTTCCACAAGTTGTGTATACCCACCCACTACTCAGCCGACCAAAATGGGCCCGTTGCCCCCAATGGGGGCTCCACAGCCCTCGTTTTAGTGTCTCCATAGCAATGATACTGTGACAACATAGGTTCTAATGAGTTCTTCTGAGTTCCGAACCAATCAAAACGCTTAAAATCTCTACTAATTTGCATAATTCCATGGCCAGCCAATCAGAATTCAGCAGCTCCGGCCCAGTTTTTTGGCAAATTTGCAAAATTTGCCCTATTTTTCCTTGTATACTAATTCAAGGATTTTCATCCAATCTAGACACATTTGGTATAGTTGTAATCAGCAGACCCAGCTGGTCAACAATTATCCCAAAAATCCAATGTACGCCATTTGGCATGGCCACAGGCCACACTCAAAGTGCTAACCCCCCTCCACCTGTCTATGGCAGAATTGCATGCTTCAGCCCATTCTGATCAATCCAGACCAGCCCATAAGTCTCAGCAACACCCAATTTGGCCACAAGTTGCATACCCACCCACTACTCAGCTACCTAAAATGGGCCCATTGCCCCCAAAGGGGGCTCCACAGCCTCCGTTTTTGTGTCTCCATAGCAATGATACTGCAACATCATAGGTTCTACTGAGTTCCGAACCAAGGAAAATGCTTTAAAGTAAAACTCTGCTAATTTGCATAATTCCACAGCCATGCCCCAGTAGCCTTTGCCCTCAATTGTCTATGGATGCTTCACAGCTTATGGCAGCACTGCTGCAGGCCATGTAGGCAGTGCTGGCATTGTCAGTTGCTCAACGATCAAAGCTGCTTTTGATTTTTGCTTTAGTCAATGGTGCATAGTGTCCCTGTTGGTATGTGTGCTTGAACCCGCTTATAACCGCTTGCAGTTATATTTATTATTATTCTTTTTCTTCCCTAAAATGCAATGCCCAGCCCAGGCTGTATGTCTCAACAACACCCAATTTGACCACAAGTTCCGTATTCCCATCTACCAACTCAGCCGCCGTTTTAGCGTCTCCATAGCAATGATACTGTGACATCATAGGTTCTACTGAGTTCTGAACCAATCAAATGCTTAAAATCTCTGATAATTATTTAACTATTGCAGGCCATGTAGGCATTGCTGGCATTGACAGTTGCTCGACGATCAAAGCTGCTTTTGATTTTTGCTTTAGTCTATGATGCATGGTGTCCCTGTTATTATGTATACTTGAACCCACTCATAACCACTTGTGGTTATATATTTTTTTTTTGTTCAATTTGAGAATTATCATTGGCTTTCAAGGTGAAAAGTTTTGTTAAAAATATATATATATATATTTCTAATGAACCTTGTCCATTTGATCAAACAGTCTGGTTCGATGAGAGAAACCATGCTGTTATCCACAGTATCCTTTAGCTATGATGCTGTTCCTTCTTCTAATTGACAGTTTCTTACTTTTTATTTCTGAAACCATTCAAGTGCTTCATCTAGCAGCTGTTCTTTTTGCTAATTCCCTAAGACAGTGTAATTTAAAGACTTTGCTTACCAAAATGGAAGCTTTGATAGTTGTTGTTGGCTTGCATAATACAGAGAGGCCTCTATGATTTACCTATAGCCGCTGAAGTTCAGAATGCAATTCCTTCAGCACCTTTCATGTCCAAAGTGGTGCATTGTGAAATGAGGCAGGCTGCATGATGTGATACAGCAGAACATGACTATTGTTGGATTTAGTCTAGAGTACAGTACTAACACTCGTGTGAAAACTTACCCAAGAAGAGTATTGGTTGTTATATGTTTTTGCATTAAAATATTAAATGTCATGATGGTGTCCCGGTGTAACTCGGTGACTGCTCTGGCCAGGTGACATGCAACCCTATTCAGACTGATGGACGGATATGCATGACAGACATGTTATTTGGTTTGATTCTGTCTAATGACAGCAGGCAGAAACTTAACAATTAAGAGAATTATAGTAAGTTAAAACATCTCATTCCTTACTAGAAAACAATAGCAAACTGGGCCTCTGGAGTACTTTTGTTACCCAAAATAGGCTATAGGCTACTTTTAAAATGAATTGAATTGAAGACATTAAATAATGTTTGTTTCAAATAGGCTCCATGGTAAAAAATATATTACTGTGTGGATGCATCTGGATACAACAAAATATACAGTAGCGTAATAACTCCTAACTATTGAAGGAAGGTTTAACGCTTTCTTTCTGTTGCATGTATCTGCCCTTGGAATCCCACTGGATAGTGTTTGTTAGCCCCACCCTAAGCACCTCTCTCATGAACCAGAGCAAAACATGCTTCCCTGTCCCCCTTCCCCTCTATGCATCCCTGCAGATACTGCAGGAAGCTGATTTCATACCCCGGGTTGGCTGCTGGGAGGAAGTCAGGCTTGCATATGCACAGCTGGTGCAAACGCTAGATGAACTTGTGGACAGGTTCTACAGGGAGTGGTGTCAGAGCCTGGATCAGCAGAGCCTCAAGAGACTGGGTCAGCCACTCATGGTCCACTGCAAGGACATGGCTGGAATGCTAGATGTCATCTTCAGCCAGTCAGTATTATCTCACATATGGCTGTCAACACACTTGTACTGATATCTGAAAAGAAGCATCATGTCTGTTTCAATATACACTGACATACTGTATACCAACTTTAACAGTTTTGAACTTAAATCTGAAGTACTCTGCTATGTCCCAGGAACCTGCTGAATATGTTCCATGAGGTCCACTACTGGAAGCAACTGCTGTTTGAAATCCCCCACTATGTGTTGAATGTATATCAGCACAGGGAGGAGCTCTGCAACCTGCAGGAGAACATCCTGCTCATGGTGCGTAACTACAACAAGTGGGAAGTTGTGTCCCATTTTGGCACTTTAATGGGTATACTGATGTTTGTTACAAATGGTACTGTACTCTATGACACAATCCACACTGCATTACACAGAACTTCCATTTACTGTGTGACGTGTTCAAGTCAACTGTCATCCCGTTTTCCCAGGATCATTAGTGTACTGTCAGAAGATGACAAGGGTCTGTTCTGGGATTGTATCCATGGCCTAGATAAGAGGATCCAATCTGGTCTTTTGATTTTCACATGGTCATCTAAAGGGGTGTCCAGCTTCATCACTGACTGCCGCCCACACGCCAACAAGGTAAGAGGGGTTTGATGCTATGCTTGCTGGGTAAACAGTAAGATACAGTATGACATTTTGCAAGGGTCTTTTGTAAGGTTGGTAGGTTGTTGTGACAGGCAGTCATCGATGCAGGTTTGTAATTAAGTAGCAGTATTTTCTAAAACCTCAAAAAGATTTCCCTGATCCTTCAACCTCCATGATCCATTGGGTTAGGCAGGGCCTCACAAAGTGTAATCATGTAAATGCAGATAATAGAGGTCAGCTGAGAAGAGGAAGGCAGCTACAGCCCTGGATAGGGCCAGGGTTGTGCACTTACCTGTGTGCTAAGTGCAACCTGCTCAGTTCTTTTGGCGTGTTATTTGCACTTACTATGAGAAATCTGGCTTCAAATTCCTCAAGACCGACTGTGAAAAGTTTTTTTAAAAAAGGAAACCTTGTGACTGTAGCTATGTTGTCTGTTGTATTTAGCACTCTCACAATCTCTCTGCATGTCCACCCTCCCACCTTCAGCCCTTGTGTTTTTTCTGTCTTACCCTTGCCTGGAGCAGGTCCAGTTCATCATGGATGAGTTTAAAGCAGCAAACAGGAGCATTGAGAGTGTCTGCCAAAAGATGAGAGCAGTGCTACTGGTGCATCTGGATGGAAAGACAGTGTATGGAGGAGAGATTCTGCAATGACGGACCTGAGGTGTGTTTTGTGTGAATGTATACATCTATGTATGTGTGTGTGTGTGTGTGTATGTACAGTGGTTCTTGAAAGTTTGTGAACCCTTTTGAAATTTCTATATTTCTGCATAAATGTGACCGAAAACGTAATCACTTTTTCACATAAGTTCTTAAAGAGAACCCAATTAAACAAATGAGACAAAACTGCTTTACTTGGTCATTTATTTAATGTGGAAAATAATCCAATATTATGTATCTGTGTGTGCCAAAAGTATGTGAACTTTTGCTTTCAGTATCTGCTATGAACCCCCATGTGCAGTAATAACTAAACATTTGTAGTAACTGTTGATCAATCCTGCACATCGGATTGGAGGAATTTTAACCCATTCCTCCATAGAGAACAGCTTCAACTCTGGGATGTTGGTGGGTTTCCTCACATGAACTGTTCACTTCAGGTCCTACCACAACATTTCAATAGGATTAAGGTCAGGACTTTGATTTAGCCATTCTTAAACAATACATTTTTCTTCTTTAACCATTTTTTTAGAATAACTTGTATGTTTACGGTCATCGTCTTGCTGCATGACTCATTTTGTCTTTCGATTCAGTTCATGGACAGATGTCCTGTCATTTTCCTTTAGAATTCACTGGTATAATTCAGGATTAATACTTCCATCAATGATGACAAGGCATCCTAGCCCAGATTCAGCAAAGCAGGCCCAAACCATGATACTACCACCACAATGTTTCACAGATGTGATTAAGTTCTTATGCTGGAATGCAATGCTATGGAACTGTCCTTGAAAAATGGAATATTTTGTGATTCGGACACAAGCTTTCACTTTATATAAGGTTACAGATGCCTGATCTAGAGAGAGTCTTTATGGATGAATGATCTCATAATCCTTGCTATGTGTTCTCCAAATTCATTATAGGAGAAGAGTGTTATCCAAGCAAAGGAAGGCTGCACAATGTAATACATGAAGGGGTGTCAATAATTTCAGCAAAAATATATTAGAAAAAATTTCTTTGAAGATTGTAATTTCTTTTTCTTTTCAATTATTTACATTAATGGATGATTTTTTGTTAAAATGTTGATCAAGAGAATAAACAATAAAGACATTTTTTCATAAGCATAGTGGCATGATTCTGTCTGTGTCACAAATGCTCAGATCACAGACTTTGTAATCAATAATGCTATTGGCCCTGTCTATTATACCCTACAATGTGTAGCACATTAATGTCCATTTTTGTGTGGAGCTTGACTGGGAGCAGAGTTTTTGCATGCAGTGTGGGAGTTGCATGATTTAGCCTTTGTGTAGCACAGGTTTACTTATTTGTGCTTCTTTATATCTGAAGTGGCCAT
>JAACJT020000664.1:0-18343 GCA_009936485.2 Gymnarchus niloticus | reverse complement strand
GGAGGTCAAGGGGGAGAGGAGAAGAGAGGGGGGGAGAGGGGGGGGAGCGGGGGGTGGGGGGGGAGGGGGTCGGGGACGTGTAGAGGGGGGGGCGCCGTGGTGCCAGAGAGCTGGCTGACAGACATACAATCAGCGTTATCAAGCCATCAGTGTCTAGTCCTGGGGGGAGGGGTTAGGGTTGAAATCCCCAATGAGACACAGCAAGCGTGCCCAGAGTCTAAAGTGCCACTTGATGCAAGAGCAGGATGTTAATCACTGCCCCTATGCAGGACGTTTGCCGGTTCCAGGCCTTGATAAGCCTCCCTCGATACACGAGGCAGATGCAGTGCCTCCATCTCTGAACACGCGAGACGGGGAGCCTTTCACACCTCCTCACTCATTAATGGGAACCAGGTACAAATGGTTGGCCTGCGGTTAGGATGCATAATTAAAGAGACACATTCTCATTTACAGGGAATAAAGGGGAAGGAGACAAGCATTTAGGGGGCCCCCTCCATTCTCTCAGACAGCAGCTAGTGCTGGAGAGAGTGACGCGTTGTACCTGGGAAACGTGTCTCGCACACAGGAAATGGCAACATAGGGACATAGGTGCCACAGGGAAGCCAAACGGACACACATGAACTCAAACATACCGGAGATCTCTTCCAAGACTCTTTCACAGTGCTCGTTTTTGTTTAGTACGTGCTGTTTTGATGAGTCACATTTACTGACATGTCGTCATCGGCGAAAGTCTCTCCTCTTTGCACACCATCGCGGTGTCAAGACACACACACTTCAGGCGTGCGGTACTCATCCGAACATTTGCCGTGAAATGACGACCCCCTCGTGGCACGCTTCAGTCCCAGTGCCACCTCAGACACACGGGCCTTATCAAGAAACTTCATCTTCACCGAGGAGAAGCCCTCGACTGGATGATGTTTTGGTGGAGGATGTCCCTGTGGTGATGACTTGCGTTGTTTAACTGCCAGTTATGATCCAGAGATTTCACTCTGGAGGAAGGGAGAAGGATTTTTCAGCTGGCCCGCTTTTCGTTATGCGCGCCGTGCTGACCTCTGGCCAGCTACATGAAGATAAATAAAGACTCCATTTTGTCTCTCGATGAAGGTCAGAGACAGCTTATTTATCAGACACGTGCCATGTGACATGGATGGGGGTGGGGGAGGGGAGATAACTTCAGGGGCTCCAAGACCAAACAATGCCGAACTTCCCGCTGTAACTTTGCGACAGACATTTGAAGAACCTTGGAACACCACAGGCCCACAAACGCCCTGCGGTGAGGACTGCTTTCACAAAACGTACCTATCCACAATAAAACTTCGTCATCTCTTCTCTGGTGGCTTGAATATCATGTTCTTCCACCATAATGACTTCCTGATTGGTGTGGTCTTTTTGCACTTGAGAGAAGCCGACAGACAACACAGGCCTGTATTTCTAACCCAGAATCCCTCCATTGGTGCAGTACGAACAGGTGATGTACACCATCGATCAAACTACAGGCATTCAGGAAGACAGGTTGCTTTTGAAACATTCTGGTTGCCAGTTGCGTCCTGTGATGTCTTAGTCACTGGTTGCTATAGTGCTGTAGCAGAGAGCAACTCTTAAAGTTGCTTGGCCAACATGGGCAACTGTGACAGTGAGACCCTGAGGGGGTGTGAAGTTACTGGTCTGTATGTACACACTGCGACGGGCTCTCCAAACGTTCACACTGCCACTGTGGATTGTCTTTCGTGTCGCTCTCCGGATCTCCCTACTATCCTGACATGGTAGTGCCCGGGAGGCTCAAATGCCCCCACCACCATCACCACCAAAGTTGTCTGAAGATATTGACTTCAGCTCAACCTCTGGGAGGTGCTGTCTTCAGCATGCCCCCGGGAGCTCAACTAGTCACACAAACAGCACAACTTCAGAGGAAAGCTAGAATCACGCAGAGCCTGTCCTCACAGACCAGCTAGTCACATACAGAGCCTGTCCTCACAGTCCCGTTAGTTGCACACAGAATCTGCCCTCACAGGCTAGCTAGCCGCACATAGAGCCCGCCTCGTGTCTCCTGTGATACCAGCTCCAAGGAATGGCATAAATTTTTCATCTAGAGAGCTGTGAAACAGGGACTTAAACACACACACATTCACAGTGACATACATTAATCCACTGCCGAGGAACATACAGTCAGACACACTGTACGGAATTGTCCTGTCTGAAAATCAGTCAAAAAGAACACATTCTGTCCTCTGGCTCAACTGAGTCCACTTGAGAAGAGATGCAAGAACTGAGAAGAGAGGCTGAATGAAGGGATTGAGAGGAAGGGAGAGAGAGATGGAAAAAGAAGGAGAGCGCATGATGGAGTAAGAGAGGGAATGGTGTCGAGAGTAAGAAAGAGGAAGGATGAGGGAGAAGAAGAGGAAGGAAAAGAGAGGGAGAAACAGGGAGAACTGGATGGTGCCTCAGGAGTCCTATGGGGTATGCCACTTACAACTAGAACACGACACTGGGGGTCCGGAGTGAGAAGCCCTGACTCAGTAAAGACAACTCTTATGGGTTATGTCCTATGAGATGTACCATCTGGCAGACATAACCAATCTATTTAGAAAAACAGATTCCACCTCAGTAATACCCCTTTGGTACTGCCCTGTACAGGACTCTGTGGGAGAGTGCAGGAAGGGAAGAACAGTCTGGAGGGGGCAGTGACATATGCCCCCATGCCTGCAGTCTGTTTAACTCTTAAAATGTTTTCATATTTTATCAAACTTCTAATTTTATACCCACCTCTCTATTCCGGGTGCTAAGTGAAGCTATTTAGGTCAAGTGCCTTTCCCAAAGGTCCAACTGCTGATGCTCTACAGGGATCTTAAAATTTAAATTTCTGATTTAAAAGAGCACGGCAGTGTGTGCGTGTGGGTGGTGGTGGGGGGGTCTGGGAAGTGGAATCCAGAACACAGATAGGACCACCCGCCCTCAAAAGGGCACACACGTTTCAGGATTGCTCCAAATGCTTCCTGTGGTGATGACATATTGGGTGGGGGAACTATGAATCCAGCAGCCAATGTTGTACCTGTCTCCTTTTATGGTTGCACCGTGGTGGAGAGAGCTACTGTAAATCTGAGTGCTAACCTTAGCCACTATTTCAGTTAGTATTGCTCATAATACCACGTATACCCATTCTCTGAACGACACAGTGAAATTACGCGGTATGGAGGTACCACGTGCTGTGGTGAGAATTCCTCCTGACTAAGGGGAAGTGGTACACAAAACCGCTCAGCCTTTCCGAGAAGGCGAAGCTCCTGTTGGTACGCTGTAATTGCCGCCTTGGCTCTGGGACGTCTTCGACGTCCCGCTTCTGTCTGCCATGGGTTGCCAGGGCTCAGCTCTGAAAACAGGGACTCCTCTGCCACCTGACAGGGCCAGTCTCCCCCGGACCCTCCCCCATGTCTCTGCTCGGTGCTCACCATTTGGCTTCGCTATAACTCCCCACTCCTGGCATCCTGGCTGCCAGGATGCCAGCTCAGAGTTTACGATTAATGCAGTGCAACGACACCCTTCACATCCGCAGCGTGCGGACTGCTCGTCGGCCAGTGTGTGGCGACGGGAATTCCAGACAAAGGTGACCAGTGTCTACGAAGGCTCCCGCGACCTGGAACACAAATTTAAAAACAGGAGGTCTTTTAAGAAATGCACTCCCACCTCCCAAGGCTTGTTGTTAAGGTCTGGGTCTTCTTAAATGAAAGGTTTGACACCCTCGACTGCCACTGTCTCTGTCGTCACTGCCTCACCGTGCTGGCGTCATCGAGAGCCCAGCCTTCGGAATTCCTCACAATAGCGGGAATCCACTGGGCGCAGCAACATACTTGATGAGAGAGGCGCCTTCAGAGACTGGAGGATGTAACACGACGATCCGTGAATGAGCAAGCGGGGGATCACGGTGAGATGAGAGATGAATTGAAGTAAACACCAGTCCTGATAACGATGCTAATTTGCGCACCCCCCCCCCCCCCCATCTTCACACTTCCCCCCCACTGCTTATCTCGTGTGAGTAACGTGGTCCCATTTCCCACAGTTCTCCAGGGGAGGGTTAACAGGCAGGTCTGGCCTCTTTCTTTGATGTTTTCACGTGGTTCAGAAGATTCTAGCATCGCCACTGAATTGTGCCCATGTGCATGTGTGTGTCTGTATGTCTGAGTGTGATTATTTTCCCGTGCTTACATGGCTCCTCAAAATCACAGTACCAGGCAAACTTTGGTAGTAAATGAGTTTGGGGTAGGGGGGTGCTGTTTGCCAGCAGACCACCATCTCACTCCATTGTTGGCACCAGGTGTTGTGGGAGATTTTCAGTGAGTGCTTATTATCACTGCGTCTGGATGATTTCCTTTTTTTCAAAGGTGAATAAAAAGCATCAACCTTCCCTCTGTCCACCGACGTCTGGCCAGTCCTGAACCCAACACCGCTGGGTGTGCAGTCAGCGCACGTCACAACGAAACGGTGCCGTCATTTTGCCTCCCGTCCATACACACACGCACACGAAAAGACGAGCCCATGTAGGCAGTCCCGTGCCTTAAAGACTCACATTAACAAGACATTTTCACGGGAGAGAAGATCCCGTTTCGCTTTAGCCCCAAATCACAGCCCTCCAGGTCTCAGGGGCCTATGTGGCTGTGAATATCGAAGTTGTCATCCCGGGCCTCGCTCAGGGATCGTGCCCAGAACGGATTGGACTGGCAAAAAAACTGTAGAACTAAGCTTTGCGGAGCTCAGCTCAGAGCTCTGACTTTGCCTAGTGAGGGCTGGAATGAGATCACTGTTGGCCGACATTCCTGTGCCTGGCTGGACAGAAACCGAACAAAAGCACTAGGAACTGGGAATGGGATCGGACGGTGAAGCAGATGGAAATGTGTAATCCCAAATTCATTTTTACTGAGGTCTTTATTCAGGTCCCATTTCTTATGGTGCCGTATCAACGCCAGCCAATAAAGTCACAGGAAAAAGGCGGGAAGCCGACCATTGCCAGAACACGACAGAATCTGTACCGGAGTGTGAGCAAGGTAAGCAGCCCGTGATGCAATTACAGATCCCAAAGGACGGTCGTTGTACCATTAGAACAGTAGTTCGTGTCAAGACAGGTGCCTTAAGCCAGTTATGGGACTCGCACAGCCGCCGCCGCCCCCTTTAAATCTGCCGTTGATTAAAAAGACTGCTCGTTCCACTGCAGCGGGCGTTCGATTTAGGAGAAAACCAGAGCCACGACGGTAGATGCTATTTGGGCGGTGTTTTCCATTTGCGCGGCCGACGGCCGTGTCCAGCTTGATTTACTGAGCTGCTGCAAAGCTATTGGAACTTACTGAGGAAAGTCAGCACTCGGCTAGGGCACCAGCCACAAAGACCAGAGGGCAATGTCTCCTGTCCCAGGGCATATCTAGGAGGCACGTAAAAGCCCCAGCTACCTGTGTGACCAGTGGAATCTGGAGAACCTCTGGACATGAAGGGGCCTGCACTGGTAAAATACCTGTTAGGACCCCTGGGGTCAAATGTGGTACCTGAATGTGAGTGGGAACAATTATGAATCTTTTCAGCATACAGACTGAGAACATCCATCGGCCCAACAACCTCCCATTTCATGTTTCAGGCTTTTTTTTTAAACCAAGCCGTGTTTGCAGCTAACTTGCTGCACACGTGTAATGGTGAGCTTTGCATTCTGAGGTCAGAGACAACGTCCTCGTTTTTACCAGTTTTCCTGTAAACCACACGTGCTGCCTGACGTATGGATGTCTGCTTGGGAGATAATATTACTAAGGATGGGATTTTGGAGCACCAGAGTAAGCCACTGTCATTTTGAAGCTCTTTTCTCCTGGGGATTTTTCCAGAAATCCCTGTGAACAGTAACTCTCCATGTCTCACCGATTGAGTTTAAGTGCTGTTAGGTTTTGTTCTACCTCAGTTTTTGTGTGAGTCCTGAAATTTCTCTCATTATTCAAACACAGCTCTTGAAGCAGATGTACAGTGTTACCCATACAGCTGCCTTCAGATGTCTTGTGGTTTCAGTACAGGTTTGTAAATGTGTTAAAAATCTGTCAGGATCTGTGACCCCGCGTAGAATTCATTTTTGGTAAAGGCAGGTTTGTAACGAGGGGAAGCGAGGTTCAATTTTCCCGTCGCTCATTGCTGGTCCGTTGCCGTGAGTAAGAGTTTAAAAACTCCTCGACCATAGTTCATTGGAAGATTCCGGAGACTGTAAGGCCACCCGCCCCGTAGATGGTGGTCATCGTCTGCTGCTTGGGAGAGGAAGCAGCTTGTGTTTATTCCCTGTTGCTGAATGGAACCAGGGCAGTCCTTCTGGAGGTGGATCAATTACCCAAGATTCCCAGAGCAGACGGCCCAGGGCTAGAAAAGCAGCCATGGCTCCAGCAGCCGAAGGCCAGAGGACGTCCTAACGAGCACGCCAGGAGACGTCGTAGCTGGGTCTGCTGCGACAGCCTGCCACCCACCCACGGCTGCCGGTCTGGGTGGGGGCAACTTTAGCGTCGTGAGCTCCTCTCTCATCTGTCTAACATTACAGAGGAACAGGAGCAGATCAAAGGCTGTGTGGCATTCGCTGTACCCAAACACCCACCCTCACCTACAGCTGTGTCTGAGTGCTGGACGAGAGAGGAGGCCGTGGGAAGAACTGCCAGGATCGAGAACTTTCTAGAAGTACTGTCTGCTCTTTGTTTTTCTTCAGATTTTTTGGGGTATTACTTCAGTGTAATCGCATATTAAGTTTCATTAACCAATTACCACTGCTCTATTAAGCAGACTATATCAATTATTAGTAGACAATTATAGCTTATAATTCTAACTGTAAAATGTTTTCTGGCTTGTGGCAGTTTAGTAGCGACTCAGAATTAAAACAAAGTACTTTCGCAGACAGGAAATTTCGGCACGTGAGAATCTCCAACAAAAGAATCGCTGTTCTTGTCACCCCTGCGTCTTTGGTCTCTGCTCGGCTGGGGGGGTGGTCAGCTCCGTGCGGCCGAGTGGTGTTCACCTGGACGCAGGTATTGACGTGGATACAAGCACACCGCTGGAGGACCACCTCTCTCGTGGGCTGTCCGGTACTGGTTACTGTAATCCAGGATGTACTCTAGCGAGTTTAGTGCAGGGATTATCCAACCCGCGTGTGTTTCTCACTGTTACAGCAGGGAGAGCCTTCACACCGATTTCATTTTGAGCCCAGCTAGGGTGTCTGAGTGAATCATCTGTCTCCCACCCCGTCTGTCTCCTCCCTCCTTGTCGCTCAGGCTCCCGGCCTTCACGCTATCTGAGCCAGTCCCGCCAAGCAGCAGATGCCCTGTCGGTGAGGAGCGGCGACAGCCCACCACGGCACACGGCCAGTGGCTGATGGTCCCGCCTCTGGCTACCTGGTAAACGTCAGCGCTTCTGAGGAGACAGACGTGATTCCCAGGTTGTGGCACGCCGGTCGCAGGTCTTCTCGTGAACTCCAGCCTTTTGCTTTCTTGGCTTTGCCAGCCAGCTTCTAGGGGCTCTTGTTACCGCTCAGGATCATGGGCGGAGCTTCAAAAGGGATGTCACTCTGAGTATGATGCAAAGCCCCTTGGCTCCGCCTCTTGGAATCCCCGTTCCTTTGCCAGTGTCTCTCTCTCATTTTGATTGCCGGGAAAGCATGGAACTTTCGAGGTGGGGGGGGCGGGATTTGGTAATCTAATCCTTTGCTTCATCATTTCAATGCCTTCATAAGTTATGGGGTATTGAGATGGGCCAAATTCCTCACAAACACACACACACACATATATATTCTGAGTCCATGGCCCGTTTCTTCACAGTCCCCAGGAGGGAGATGTGTGATGGGCAGATCCACGTCCACTTCTGTTTTATTTAATTCACACCACAAACAGGCGGTTAAGGGAACCATTTAGGAATCCTCCCTCTTCATCTCCACGTCCATCCATCAACCTGCAAACAATCCGCCGCTGGAAATGAATTTGTGTCGCATGGCGTAAGGTCACCTGTTAACAGCACGTCCCTCCGCTTTCCGCGGCTCGTCTCTCCGGTTAATGTGTTTTCTTTCACGCCGTTTTTAATTCCTTCTCCTCCAAGCCTGATGCAGTAAGCAAAATGTTCTCATTTTTTTAGCCTCCGTTGCTGATCACAGACGAAACGTCATTCCGCATCTCTCTTTCGAGCGCTGAAAACCTGCGCCGTCCCAGGTGCATCTGCAAACCACTTCAGCATATCCGTAGCCCCCCCACCCACACTGCTTCAAGCCCACCTGAAGATCACTGGCGTCCATCAGATGGAACTATAATAGCTTCAACAAACAGGGCCTTGGTCTCCATCAGGTAATCCCTGAGAAATGTGTGCGGTACTAACTCCGAGTAGGAGGAGCTTGGAAAGGCTGTCCCAGTGAGCCCCTACTCCCAAATGGTGCTCGTCTCCTTCCTTGTCTCAGCCTGCCCAGCAACTGAGCCTCAGCTGGAAACGAGGATCTGAGCATATGTTTAATAAACGTTATACCATGAAGAACGGACCAGATCTAATTACCCTGCTCTGCAGAGAAGGCACCTGCAATGAAAGGAGGATTTCAATAGAAGGGGGTCCACTACAGTGGGTAGCCATGCAGTGGCAGGGTGGCAGGAAAACGGGATGGTTCCTGAAAAGCTTCTGCCACCTTGGCTCTGGGACGTCTTCGATGTCCCGCTTCTGTCTGCCATGGGTTGCCAGGGCTCAGCTCTGAAAACAGGGACTCCTCTGCCACCTGACAGGGCCAGTCTCCCCGGACCCTCCCCCATGTCCCAGGTTAGTCTCAACAATTGGCTGGGTCACTGACTTTGAGCACTAACGTCTCCAAAAACACAGCTAACGCGGTTTTGGGGGGAGTTTCTACCCACTTCAACTCTGAGATGGTTGAAGCTCACACTTCTCGCAGATGGACCTCAGTTTGGGTTTAACAGTCCCTGTGCCGTTGCCTCAGAGCATACAGATGGTGCCTCATAAAGATGCAAAGACAATTATGGCTCCACTAGAGTGTAAAGTGAGATAAACGCTTCACACAGCTGAGGTCACCCATGGTCAATGACATGAGTGGATCACGGTTGTGGTGGGTTTTCTACCAGCCGATCTCCGAGGGCGGTGCCATACTGAGGTGTGTAGACACGTCTGGGGCATTCTCATCACGGGGGAAGGAGAGTCGACCTGTGATCAAACCACGTAGGAACCAAATCATGGAGCTAATTAATGTAAAAACGTGGTACAGCATGAGCCCATCTACCCACTGGCTGACACACACGTGAGAGTGGAATTTCAGAAGTGGGTCAGATTGCTGTGGTCACGCACACACACACACACACAATAACACACCTCCTGAAATCCCAGCCTCATACGGCTCAAGGTCATTAGCACTAATTTCACACTTTTTACCATCTGCTGTGATTGTTTACACTTGCCTAGATAATTAGCTTCTAATTAGGTGATAGTACGGGAGGGGTAAGAGTTTCAGCCACCGAAACACACGGCGACGGTAACCGTGAGGTAGACGGAGGGGTGTTTTTGGAGCCTGTAGTACCCAGCCAAGACCAAAGAGCTGATATGGTGCGTGTAACCAAGATTACAGCCCACAGCCCGCCAGTACATTCAGACCACGTGTGAATCGGTTTCCGCTAGGAAACTCGTTAGCCTGTTTCTGTGCCCACCGATGGTGGACGAGGGCCACAGGGTACGTTGGAGATTTCTGGACCCTGCTGCTTGTAGTGCTATGCCAATAATACAAGGAGAGCAGGTCACCTCGCCTGGACATCTAGGAAACATTTGGAGATGTTTGGAAGGTTAAAGGGGACAGTCTCTGAGTTATTGTTAGCCCAGCCTGACGCGATATGTCACACAAACCTCAGAAAAACATTTTCGTTCTCGCGGCAGACCACTGAAAACGTTCTCGGTTTTTTTTTTCTGTTTGTTAAGAACATCAAAGCTGAGCAGTAGACGCACACCAGGAATGGAGGTAAGGGACCCATGGGTTTGTAGGCACAGCCTGGAGCAAAGGGGCCCCCTGTGTCTACCACTGCCAAAGAAGGTTGAGGAGAACCATGGAGAGGGCGGACAAAAGCCAAGAAAGGAAACAGAGCCAGGCTGGCCCAGAACGGCGGGTAAGCTTTCATACATGTCAGGCCCTCCTGGGATAGGAAAAAAAACATCTGCAGTACCAGCCAATCACACTAGAGGGCGCTGGGGTAGCTGGTGAGTCACACTATTGCCACTCAAATGCAAAACACTGCAAAGACGCCTACATTTATAGCCCCCCCCGAATTGCACCACTCCTCAGGTTTCCCAAGCCCCCACCATTTCTAGATGTCCCTGGGGCTGACGAGGTAACACTATCGCACCACCCCCTCTCCCGCCAGGCCCTGCTGGTATAGGCACAGATGTCAATCCGAAGCCCTCAGGTGGATGTGTCAGATAGATTTTGTGCTTTTTCACCATGAGCGATGGCGCCAGCGGATCCTGACGGCGTCCCACCCACCGCGCCTGTCATCTGCGGACTGATCATCCTTTGGCCCCATGGCCCCATACCTGCTCAAGCAAAAAAAATAAATAAATAAAAAAAAGGGGAGGAACGTGAAAACAGAGCAAACTTAAAGTGTCACCCTCCAACCGGGAGAGCAGAGAAATCTCACTAGCTGCAAGCCGACGGAGGTGGATGTGCCTTCGCTCGTCTTCTCGCCCTGAGTTTGCTGTCCACCTCCCTCGAAGCACACAGGTTAATCAACGGCCGCTTTGCCGTTTGAGAAGGGCGGCCCATCGACACGCACTCACAGAAAGACACTCACAAACCCACTTGTTCGCATACACCCTGTCCGACTGCGCGGCACTCAAAAAGACGGCTCCCGCATTGAGAGCACAAGTCGATTCTTCTTTTGTTTTTGGTTTTTTGATGAATTGTTATTGTTTATTCATGTCTGGCTCCAGCTTTGACAAGGACTAATCCCTGCAGCTTGTTGTGTAACATATGGCTGCCTTCAAAAATAGCGAGCAGGGGCCACAGGCGTGAATCTCCGGCCAAACTGCGGCGACCAAAAAACCAGAATTAACTGTCGCCTGGCTGATGGTCAGAAAACGGATGCAAAACGCTTTGTCCGTCACTTTGGCACTATTGCATTGTTCTGTGCGTGTATGAAGGTTCCTCAAAGTTACACCATTCTGTAGTGAATGCAGGGAGAGAGTCCCTCAGCTAGGAGTTAATAAATTTGTCTTCCTTGTCCGCACTTTCACCTTTGCCTTCCGTCAGTGAGAATGAATGATTTGTCTCGGTCAATTAAGGATTTGGACTCCATGCTAGGATGGCTCCAGATCAAAAATACTTGTTTTAACCCCTGAGGAAAAAGCATGGTTTGGCTGGGAGGGTGATGTACGAGAGCAAGGCGGAGTTTAAGGGTAGCCCCTCCCACTCTATTTCATGGTTTACACGAGTTCATCCAAGAAATGAATGTAACTGGCTTAAATTTTAACACAGCTCCATCGGCTGTGGTGTCATTCACACGCATTTAGGCTGGAGGTGAAAGGAATGGGCAGAATTTGAAGCAAGGCCACTCCCACTGTGCTAAATGAAAGACATGAGTTCAGCCCTTTCCAGCATGGCGTTGATGTTCTGCTAATTTGGCTTTTAGCCTCAAACCCTGACAACAGCTAGTAGAGTAAGAGTTAGGCTTGAAATGACTCGCTGTGCTGTAGAGACTGTTACCATGTCACCGCGAGTCATCCTGTCCTCTCCCCAAAACCACCTAACAATGCCTCGACTCCTTTTGTTTACGAGAGACAAAAAGAGCCAACCAGAGTCCGGGGGCTGACCCGGGTCACGGTAGGGGTCATCCCTCCACTCCCTGTCCCTGCCACTTCCAAAGGGCTCCTTGTTTTTCATTCCCTCTGCTCGACACACTCTCGTACCTGCCTCTCCGCTGACAACATCTGTCTCAACAACTCTGGTCTAGTCCAATATTATTATTTTTCTGCTCCTCTTGGAGCAGCCCCCTCCCCGTCCTGGCCTGAACCACATTCTGAAAATCCCTCTTAATATTCAAGCCATCACCCACCATTCTGGCAGTCAGATGCATGAACACACACACACACACACCACGCCAGGCCGAACCGGCACCGTTTTAAAGAACCCTCAATTACACCCTGCTGTACAGATCAATTACAGGCGTGCAGCGGGGCAGTTTAGAAAACGTAAAGAGAGATCTGCAAAACAGGGCCAGCGTGTGGTTAGTTTGGCGTTAAATCTCGCTTGACGAGGGAGATCAGAGTTTTCCTAAACGTTTACCGTGAGGTTATCTGGCAAAAGGGGGGTTGTCCGAGATTTGTCTGAACAAGTGGACCTGGGTGCCTGTTTCAGCAGAGTGGATGGGATATGGGAGGCGAAAAAAACACCTGTTATGACCTCAGTGACTGTCGCCATGGCAACACACAAGACAACGAGGGCCAGGACGGTATGGGGAGGGGTGAGTTACAGCAGCAAAACACAGTGATGGTTCTGGTGCTGGGGCCCACAGCCACCCACCTGACAGAATTACACACGAGACGAGCGATATAAACTCCCCCGTAAGGGCTTTGGGTCACCCTCGTGAGTAAATCTGAGCAGCTCCAGGAGGAGTGACTAGTAGGCGGAGTTAGTGAGTGACTAGTGTCATTAAAGGGACTTATGCACATAAAAAAAGACTCGATTAGGACTACATGGAAATGTGAGTAAATAAGTGAAAGCTTGTGTTGAACTGCCTGGCGAGGACACTGTGCCTGCCTCTGTCGGCCTCTCGTGTGGCTGATAAACCAAATGTCCAAAGCTCTGAATGCTGAGATTCACGGCCTGCTTAAGGACTCCTTTGTCAGCACGAGTGAAACCCCCCCGCTGTCAAGGCCTTTGTCTGAGCCTCCACTGAAAAACCCATCACTGTACAAAAACAGCCTAAAAAATGCAACATCCTTTCTTATTTTCACCCGCTGGTCCTCAGAACCCTTTCAGCTAGTCCTGGAAACACGATTTATGTCAGCAAGCAGCGGCCAAAGCCCGGTCATGCACAGAACGGTTCCAGATGGTAGCCTTTGTTTACTGCACAAGAGGCCCGCAAGCCGACCGTAAACAAACCGCTGGACTTGGCCCCCACCGGTCCACTTTGACTCGGAAAGTGTTACGATCCAAAGGTCTCTGAGGTTGTGTGAAAGGAGCCCCAGTGAGATCGTAAACAGGTTCGACGACTCCCGAGGGTTCAAGGCAGGAGCACTGTGGTCTTAACTTGCTTGGTTTGGCCTGTCCGATTCTGGGTCTGACCTGGGTGAAAGCAGCAGCAGCAGGGGAAAACCAACACCCCCCCCATCTGTGGGGGACCAGTGGTGGTTGGCCCCGCAGGAAAACCAATCCATTTTCTGGGAATTCCACAATTATGCCAACGGAACGCCCATGCCGAGACCTGCCATGAAAGCACAATTCTGGGGCCCTGTCTGGGAACTCACTTCTGTCCAGCCAGAAACCCTTGGTAAGGGTGGGGGTAGCCCTTTACTTGATTTTTGTGTAGAAATAGTAACCATTGACGCCTGTTTAACCCCATGAGCAGAGTCTGGCCTTTCTGCTGAAGCTCGTTTATGCCCAGTCTATGAACAACTCCTAGCTAGAATGCCTTGTTTATCACACTTGTTTATAACTCAAACAGCCAGAGTAGCTCACTAGATGTGACACACATGTTCCACCCAAGGAGCCCTCACCAGAGGTGGAGCGTTTTAATCTGGAGAGAACTGTCCGTAAACTCAGCCGTTAGCGTTAGCTTCAAGTCTAAATGAACCAGTGTGACTAGATGCAGGAGACATCTCTTTCTATTTACTGATGGAGTGGCAAGGCCTTCTGGGTGAGCTCATGACGGGCTACGGCAGGGTTAAACAACTGAGATTCATTGGTTCTTGGAGATTTGGCCACACCCCTGTGTGATGTGTCCATTCCTCCGTGTTTGTAGCCCCATACCCTTGCTGACTAAACATCTGAGGCTTTATGAACTTTGATTTTTCAGAGGGTATGAATCGTGTTTCCATGTTCTGGTAACATAAACTTGATTGATAGAAAGACACACAGAATAATGGATTGCTACGTCAAAAGGAAGGAGACCCAGCTAGTATTCAAAGCCGTTAAAGGCTGGAATCCACTAAGACCAGTAAGATTAAAGGCTCTGGGGAGGGGGGAAGGAATTTGAAACCTTCTCCTGAAATAGCATATTCCACAATACCCAGAAAGCCATTTAACAGAGAGGCTTTTGGCTAATGAACGAGACTGGGAAGTCAAGCCTGCTTGAGAGAAGGTCACCTCACATGGTCTGAAATGAGGGGTACAGGAATAGCTCTGTGCTCTTCCCTAGCTGGGCTGGGGGGGTTTCACTGTAGATCCTCTGCTCCTGTATGCCTACAAAGGGGAGAGCATGCAGATCCACTTGGTTCGGATGAAAGATACGTGTAGGGCTGATATCATCCCCATGTATGTAGAGTACTGTCTAAAAATTTCGAGCTGCCCCTCATTTCTTCATATTTTGCTTTCAAAGAGCCAGATTGTCTTGTATTTTTTAATGTAGTCCTGAGGAAGAGTTCTCCAGGCTTCCTGAAGGACTTTCAAAGTTTTTGGCTCTCATTTTCAGTCCAGTCTCTGTACTTGACCAGTTTCAGAAGAACGTTTTTTGACCTACGTATGAATCATTCAAACGCAGCAAAGCCATCTAACTTAAGGCATGAACCAGTGAAGAAACAGGTGCAGATGATTACAGATGATCAGGTGATGTTGCAATAAATCACCTTACCCAATGTCCCATTTTCCTAGCAAAATATAAAGAAATGAGGGGTGGCTCAAGAAGTTTTCACAGAACTGTCCCTCCTCAGTATGTCTCCTCTGTCACATGCTCCCAGGTCACGTGTGCCTTTGTCCTGTGTCCTGAGGCGGCTGCAGGCCAACAAGTTTCCCTGCAGCACAGCGTGTTTCAGAAAATGTGGTTAAAATCAGAGGGGCAGCAGCAAAAGACAGAAAGTGAGCAAAAGACACTTAATTCTCATAGAACAAACCAAATTACCCACAATGCATCCACACGCCATTCCTTCCTTGCTTTGCTTTGAGACACTGAAAAAAAGCTTCAACAGCATTAAAAGATCTACTCTGTGAGTCTTCCGGAGAGCTCAGGCCAGCTTCCCCCAGTCTGGAAGAGTCTGGAGTCTGCTGACGGCGCTTGGCTGAACAAAACCACTGATATCACCCGTAAGCGGCCATTAAGATTCCGAGCCTGACGGTCGGCACCGAAGCTGACTGATTCGCCACGGCAGCACTGGATTAATTTGAAAGATTAATACGGTTTGTCACGACACGCTCACAAAAATCTGTGCTCAGCATCGCAAATGTTATGTTCCTGAAGGAGAGAAAAGAAAAAAACATCCAGCGGGGAATGTATGCGCCTTCTAATATTTTTATAAATACAGTTTCTAAAGCCTGATCGTGTGATAACGCATATCTGTGACATCAAGAGGAATTAAAAGGCTGGGAAAATCGAAAGCAACTGCATTAGAATGTCCTCCACTTTCCCAAAAGTGTCCCACAGCTTTATTAAATGCATTAACTTAGAATGTCTAAGAAGTAACGTAGCGATTTACAGGAACGACAAGGCCGGTTTATCCACGTGACGAGGAGCGTCTTTGGACACTGGGATGTGATGAATGCTTGCTGGCATACGGGCCAGATACCGTCCACCTCAAAGGAGATGAGGGAATTTGACAGGGGCGGGGCCAGAGTCCGTAACCTCGAGACAGACTGCGGGACTGTTAACTAGTGAGCTAGCCTTGCCGAGGGCCCAGCTGAGCAAGTCAGTCAGGTGATCCCACACCAATCTTCCCCGAGTCTGCTTAAGGCATCCCATGTACCACCACCCCCGTCCAGCACCCCTGTTACCAAGTAAAGTGCAGCCCAATTCTTCGTTTTGGAGGCATGGATGGCCCCGCGTGGGGGTTCTGAGGCAAAATCGGGACTCCCCCCTTAATGGTATCGATCCAGAGGAGATTTACGAGGTCATTTTTGCATTCCGCTGGGCCGTCCGTGCCCTCGGGGGAGAGTAATCACCACCCAGACGTGGTGACACGGACGGCGTGACGGCCGCAAATGCAGATCAGCATCGATCTCCAATATGGAGAGGCAGACTGCGATCCCTCATTTATCTTCATTAGGCTGCCAGACGAGGTGGTGAAGCAGTGGCCATTGCTACCCTGGGCACCAGCAATCTGACCGCTACCTTTCATCTTGGAGTCACATGACTTCCTGCCTTGTTGGTCTTCTGACACGTCTGAACACCTGCAGTCGTACCTTGAGTCTTTGCCCACCTTATATAGGTTACGCTACAGAAACAAGCTCCTCTCTCCTTACTTTACAGCATCGCTTCTAAAAGTTTCATTAGTGTTGCTCCCCCTAGTGGCCAATCACCCCCATTATCTTGTCCGTAGGTTCCTTGCACTATACATATTTCTCCATCAGCGGCGTTGGCAGAACACAGCATCTGGGGTGAGCACTGGACCCATTAACACTGCGGGACACTCATGCTGGCCCGCCCCGCCAGCCTGATGGAGGGAATCTGGTGCTCTGGGATTTGTTATCTGCGCCGGGCACTTCCCTGTCCACTCTCAAACCACGCGGGTTATCCGCTGCTTCCTGATAAAAAAGTAATAAAGGCTCTTAACGGCACATCAATTCTAGCATCCCCCACCCCAGCACAACCACCCGGCCCCCCATAGACACAATCCACTGTGTATTCCATTCCCAAGAATAGCTTTTCTGTTTCTGTAACAGACTGGGGGGCAGTGGTGTGGATCCCCTGCAGCTCTTCATTACCGCTGCCTCCAGCCAGCCAGTACAACCCCCACCCCTAGCAGCATGACACAGCACTGTTCCGACCCCCCCACCCCCAGCCACTCCACCCTCATCCTGTATATCGAGTCGTCCTCTGATCGAAACTTGAGAAATGGCAGTGCTGATATGCGGAAGGCCTGGCAGGCACGTCAGAGGTACTCTAAAGATGTTCGGATCCAAGGGGCGGTGTGCCATCACTAAAGGGCACATTGTGATGAGGGTTTACTTTTGGATGTAAAAACTTTCAAAGTTTTGGCTCAACTGTGAGAACTTGGGGTTTCTAGGAACCCTTATGCAGGGCCGGGAGGCAGGAAACCCCGGCACCGACAGTTCTCAATTTGGCGAGGCTCCTCCCATCGTCAGCCTAATCGAAATGCGTCCTTCTCAAAGACAGCGAGTCTAACAGGAACGAAACGCACGTGTGAAGCTCACCTCCCCCACGTAACCTGGAGCTTTGCTGAAATACCACAGTTATTAATAAAGGCTGTATGACCAGGCTGCCCTGTGAATATCCACATTGCACAAGTTTCCGGGACGCCCGCTTACCCACCCTCCAGCTCTCAGGGAATCAATAATAAAAATCAAAAAGGCTCCTTCTTCATCGAGCCCAGGACCCTCACAAGGGCACTAACAGAAAACCGTCCCCCGCGCTTCTCCCCAGGAACTGGGGGGTGGGGGAAGCAGAATGAGGTGATTCGGCCGGTGGGCTACTGGCGGAGAAACTGGCCTCATGAACCGCGGGTTCAGATCTCAGAGTGCGGCACTGAAGATTAGCTGCTAGCACACTGGCAAACAGTTAGCAGTAGCGGCTGCATTGCATTGTCTGAGAAAGGGCTCGGGTTGGGATTCTTCTGCCTTACACACCCCTCTTCCTAGTAGGGCCATGTGAGGAGAGGATGGGCAGGTTGAAAGAGAACCCCCCCCGCTTCCGAGAAGAAAAGACGAGCGATACTAATGTTGACAGGTCCGGCTATTGAAAGCTGAAGTCTGTGAGGAGGGGGGCTATGACAATAGCTCTCAGAGAGGTTTGGCAGACTGGGGGCTGGCTCTGGGATGGTATATTTAGTGCTTTTTCTGTACGACCTAAAGACAACAAAGAGGATTATCCTGACAGCTGTGGTCTTCCAAAAGTCCAGGAGCTCTGTGTGTGTGTATGTGGGGGGGTCCCATCGGTCTGCGCTTTACCTGCCTGCACCGTTGAATGGCTCTGACAGCAGTCCCCAGGCTCCCCATAGTCTGAATAGCCTCGTCGTCTCCCCCATAGACAAAGCCACGCTGATGGGGGCCTCGCAGAGCATCCATGGGGCCGGACACACACGCGTAGATGTACGCACACACACAGTCTGCACACTCAAACCATTGCTCATTAACACAGCTGTCTTACCCCCCCCCCCCCCCCCCCCCGCCCCCTCCTCCCTTCCCACGGCACCCACGACCCCCCCGGCCCCCCAAAGGGCACCC
>JAACJT020000663.1:0-18345 GCA_009936485.2 Gymnarchus niloticus | reverse complement strand
CAGAGTACTCTTTCCATCTGCTCAACACACTCTCCTCACTTGTGAGTACGTTCCCATCATTATCCTTTATCACCCTAGCCTGCTGAATTCTAGTTCAAGGATTTTCGTCCAATTTGGACACATTTGGTATTGTTGTAATCGGCAGACCCAGCTGATCAAAAAATATCCCAAAAATTCCATGTATGCCACTTGGCATTGCCACAGGTCACATTCAAATTGCAAACCCACCACCTGTCTGGGGGTTTATTTTATTTATTTACAGGGAAGCAACAAACACAGCAAACAAAACCAAAAAGACACAGAAGGAGAAGCCAAACAATCAGGGTCATACACCAACAGAATACCAGCCAATCAGGCCGACTCAGTAATCCTCTCAGGAACACAATACCTCACAAGAAGGGAACTCAAGTATAGGGCTTAAATTAAGTAGGGGATTGAACGAGGCATGGCTGGAAACTACTTGTTAACAATTAACACAGCTGGTCAGTATTCATGGGATGTTGAATGGGAGTAGGTTGGGTGTGGCAGGTTAGACATAGGCTGGCTTGGTGTGGGCATGACACTTATTTAGTATATTCTATTTTAAATTTATAGTTTGAATTATGTTTCATTTCCTTGTTGTTTATTTTTATCTCTGTAAAGCACATTGAATCTCTTCTGTGTGATAAGATGCTATATCAATAAACTTGCCTTATTTTAGATATGGTAGCTATCGGTGCAGCTGGGATGTTCTAGTTCGGTTTAATTGTTCACACAAACCTTCCCAACAAATCAGTATCAAATTTCTGCTTTGATTAACTGCAAGAGAACGTGATGTGTAAACTTCTATAAACAACAGTTCAGTTGTGATGTCATATGCCACAAAAACAGAAAGAGACCCAATGACCCAACTTCACTGATGCTGTTATGGCTGAATGGCAGCAAATTCCACCAACAATATTCAAACATGTAGTGTAAAGCCATTCCCAAAAAGTGGAGGCAAAGGAGGACAAACTTCTTATTTACACCCTTCAATTTGGAGTGAGATATTGCATAGGCATGGAGCCCAATAGGTTTGTCCATATAGTATGTACTGTAATGTAATTTGTCATTCATTAAATCATAAAGATTGGTTGAAATGATTGATGGTAAAATGAATTACTGGTTGAAGGACAAGTAGTTCAACCCTAAAAGTGATAGGTGGTCATTGTTTGTTCACTTGTTTTGTTTTTTTTTTGGTTTATTTATTTACAGGTGTATGTTATACAGGTGGTCCTCGGGTGTTGGTCGGTGGCTTCGTATAATACTGATTATCGGGGACTGGGTCCACTAGTGTCCTTGCCTTCTCACTTGCATGTGTGGACTGAAGTCATTATTTGTGTGCTTTGGTCCTGTGTTCTTGCTGTGATTTGACTGGAGTACTGGCAGGCCTGCTTGATGCCTGCTCATAGTTTTGTATTTACACCCTGAAGGACCTCCCCTTTTATTGTTTTATTTTTGAAATCAGTTTACCATAAGAGTGTTATATTTTGGTTACCAGCCTCCGTGTCTGTCTGTTTTAGTACAGGCAGTGACGTGTGGGTACCTTGTGCTTTTGTCAGAGATCTGGGCCTCCCATCCAAATAGCTGGATGTGGTGTAGTCTGGGGGTTTGGCTCCCTTTCTTTTTTAATTTCTTGTGGGTGCCACAGTACAGTGCACCTTTTAACCCACATTAATGTGCATATTTTCTACATTAATTTTGAAGTGAGGGAGAAGTAGATTCCACTTTGAACAATGCTGAAATAAAATTGTGTGGGTGGGGGAATGCCTGAGGCTATGCAGTTTCAAGGTTTGAGGTAGAAGACAAGATGGACTTCAATAACTTATCTAAGGTGAGCAACATTTGCTAAGCTCTGAGTGGACAGATTACTTATTATTGGGCAATTAGGAACACAGACATGTTATGTCTTGCCGTGTGAGTTTCAGGTTGATTTGGCAGTGTGGATTTTGCCATAAGACTTGAGGAACACTATAGATGTACAATACACTTAAAATATCAGGAAGAAGTTGCAATATTTTCTGGGGTATGAAGTGAACTGGGGTGGAAAATGAGATTTAAAGCAAAAAATGGTTTAATATAGAGTGTAATTAAACAGGAAGTTTTTGTGGAAAATATAAAATTGAAGTATTCTCCTTGCCTTACTAGTTTGCTACATGACAGTGGCTGTTAAGTTTCAAAATGAAATTGATCAAAAATATCACTTTCCAAGGACTAAAATTCTAATAAAATTGGTTCCTTACAACATGTTACATTTATTTCCATGAGGTCTGACAAGCTGAAAATAAAGAATAGGTTCTGAGCAAAGAGAAAGAAATGGAATATCAAAAAAATCATATCCCAGTTAATCGTCGTTCCAGACTGCACTTTCAGTTGTTTGATATACGTTTGAATCATCTTGTCACTACAGTTATGAGTTCTCATTGGATTAAATGACACCTCATACGGAACAGGAAAAAACAGACATAATGTGTTACATGGATTGAGAGCCCACCTGAGGAAGAAAATATTAAACAGAAGCAAGCCTGATAATTGAAGTAAACACTAAGCATGGCCATTGATCTAAACAGTCTAGTGACACTAAATTGCCGTACTACAGAGCATTTTTATTTTTGGACTATGCCATCATGCAGCTGGACAATACAGGTCCTAAAGCTGTGGCTTCTATACAATGAAGACAGAGAAAATGTACATATTTTTATAAGCAGTGGTCAGTTTAGCAGGTACATCAGCTGGCTAATGCAAACAGTTTGCTCCTTCAAACAGGAAATCATGTGGCTGCTGAATACAAACAGAGTGCAGACAGGGTCAAGAGGTTCACTTACTGCACAACTAAGCATTTAAATACCTAAATACCTTATGAATGAAAGAGGTCAGAAGAGAAAGGCTATACTTGTAAATCTAACAGGAAAGCCACAAGTGCAAAAATAACTCAGTACAATAGCAGTGTGATGAATGGTGAATATCTGAATATACAAGTTGTCTACCCGTGAATCATTTAGCCACTGTGAGTAGGATGGTAATGCTGGTTTTACTTTGGGGTCTAAGCTTAGGTGTGGTAGGTCATTAGTTTGAGTTGTCATTCACTTTCCTTCTAAACCATATAATCGTTGCATAACTTTGAAATGTGTATTGTGTCATTATCTTGATGAAGACAAAAGACACATGTCATTAACATTGCTCATTAATGTGTTGTCTGTGGCCCTCCATGCTCGGTCTTCCTGGTTTGATTCCCGTGATCTTGTTTGTTTTATAGTTCTTGTCCTGCTTTGTTTTGTTATAATTAACCCATTTTGTATGTTCCACACCTGCCTCCAAGTCCTTCCACTCTCCCAATGTGACATATGGTCTATTATGAATGAAATATTCAGGGACATAGTGAACCAGTTCCTCATTATATTTATTAATGATCTGCTGATTTAGTACAAGGACCAAGCCTCTTATCACATTTATACAGGCTATGACCTACAATGACTTTGTGAACACAACCTCTTTGTTAAGGCAGTAATAATTTACTGAATGCCAACAAGACGAAGGAGATCACTGTTGACTTCATGAGGAAACACATGGCACATAGTCCACTTATAATCCATGGCAACACTGTGGAGTCAGTGAGAAGCACCAAGATCCTCTGGGTGCACATCATGGATGACCAAACATAGACTACAAACACCACCTCCTTTGTCAAGAGGGCACAGCAGCACCTTCACTTCCTGTGACGGATGAGTAGAGCAAACCTCCCCCCCTGTCTTCACAACTTTCTACAAAGGCACTGTAGAGAGCATCTTGACCAGCAGCCTCTCAGTCTGGTATGGTAGCTGCACTGCCTTGGACCAAAAGTCCCTCCAGAGAGTGTTGAAGATGGCAGAGAAAATCATCAGAAGCTCCCTCCCATCTATTCAAGATCTACATCTGTAGATCAAGATCTACAGCAGAGCCACGAAGATAGGAAGAGACCCCACCCACCCTGCCCATGGACTGTTCAACCTTTTGCCCTCTGACAAACGCTACCACAGTGTGCGGTGCAAAACTGCCAGACTCAGCAGGAGCTTCTTCCCACAGACCAACGGACTACTTACTGTAACTCCCTCTAAAAACATACAACATGCTGGCCTATTGGGACTGTTGATCTCCTGAACACACACACTGACTGCCTGAGCACATATATTTGGAACTCACATCTTCTGAAATGCTACTATTTCTATGCAACAGTTCAATGTTTCTCATCACTTGAGCACTTTACCACTATTCACCTGTGTCAAGTTTACATTTCTTGTTACATTGTGCAATAACGTGCAACATTTCTTATCTTAGTTTGTCTATAGGCTTATATGTTTTTTTTTGTCTATCTATGCTGTGTATTATGTCTGTCTGTTGTTGTCTTACGTGCACTTGCTTTTATGTTACATTTGCACATTGAGCCTGGAGAAAGGCAATTTCATTCAGCCTTGCACTCCTTGTTGTATGGTCTGAATGATAATAAAGTTCACTTTGACTTTGAGACAGGTGTGAGTTCAATCACCAGACCAAGGCGAATGCCGTGACTGTCTCGCACCCCATATGGTCAGAGATTTGCAACATTTTCCTGGGTCAAATTTCTATCGGAAGTTTATATATAACTTTAATTTAGAGGCTGCTCTCTAGCAGGCTGGACCAAGCAAATGTTTGTCTGGACTGATGCAGCTCAGCCTTCCTGTTTACAACTGCCCCTGTAATGAAACAGCCTGATCCCTCTCTACTCTTCGTGATTGAAGTTTATGCCTCAGAGCTGTGAGTTGGATCAGTTTCCTCTCAGTGTCCATGGTAAGCCCTCTAAACTGTTTATATTTGCCTTTTTTCCTGTAAACTGTCTTTGCCAGAATGGAATTTTGATGTGGGGAATAGTGAACTTTTGGCCATAAAGTTAGCCCTTGAGGAATGGCAAAATTGACTGAAGGATGCTAACCATCTATTCCTGGTTCTGACAGATCATCGGAACTTGGAGTACATCAGAGGGACCAAGAAATTTAACCCCAGACAGCCAAGATTGGCCCTTTTTTCACATGGTTTATTTTTTCCGTAAATACCAAGGCAGATGCACACTCATTGCAGTTTGAACCATCACACCAACAAACCATTCTGGGCATCATATTACCCACCTCATGCATAGTTGCTCCCATCCATTCATGGATGCAAGAGGGTCTCGGGACTGACCCAAGTTCGCTGGAAACTCCCCCAACCACAATGTGTGTACATGACAGTATGTGTCTTAAGGCTCTTGAAATAGGACCATATTTCTCTCAGAACTGGTTAATCCTGATATTACCTGTACCATAGAGCTTCTCGCCTGTAATTTCTGGTGGTCTTCCATAATTTATGATGTTAAAGACTTTATTATTTGATGTCTCATTTCTGCCCAGTCTAAGACCCCTCGTTCCTTACCTTCCAGCACCCTTGAGACTTTGCCTATACCTCATTGACCCTGGTCCTGCATGGCAATGGACATTATTACTGATTTATCCTATCTCAAGGATATACAACAACCCTTGTAGTTGTGGACTGGTTTATGAAAATGTGCCATTAATCCCCATGCCAGGCCTGCCCATTGCTATAGACCTAGTGGAGATTCTCATCAAGCAAGTGTTCTGGCTGTTCCGGATCCCAGACATTGTTTCAGACCGCAGGCCTCAATTCACCTCACAAGTTTAAATACATAACCGCAGTTCTCTGTTCTCTCCCCTGAATCCCAGTCATGTTTAGAACTGACTTAAAAGTGGTTTGTCTAATCTATAAAACACTTAAAGGTCAATCATCTGCCTATTTGATCGAACTGATTGATGCTGATGGTCCAAATTGGTCACTTACATCACACAGTTCAGGCATCCTCCTTGTCCCACATATAAATAAAACTACTGTTAAGGCTAAAGTCTTTAGTTACAAGGCCCCTAGACTATGGAAAGGTTTTCCAGCTTATGTATGGATGCCAAGTCAGTCTCAGGGTTTAAAACATAACTGAACACCTACTACTTCAGTCTTACTTACCCACACCTTATTACAGAACAAATTTTAATTTTGGCTGCTGGTGCTGCTGTACATGCCCATGTGATTCTCTGTGATTGCCAGCAAGGCACAAACAACCATTCTGACATTCAAATCTTTCTTTTCCTCCTCACATGTGTGGAACGTGGACGAAGCAGATCGTGTGACATGACTGATCTGGCTGTGAAAAAGATCTTCTAGGATCAAATTGTTGTACTGATTTCCAAATGATGGACCTGAGTATAATTTACTCTTTTTGAATATAGATTGTTAATATGTCTTTCACTGTTCTGTAAAATGGTAGCGTGCCCAAACAGATGGACAGCTAGTTGACTTTGGACCAAGTCTCCTTCTCCTTATTGAGGAATTTTTGGTTCCTCACCTGTGTTGTCTTCTGACCATTTCCAGTTTTCTTCAATGTACATTGTAGTTACCACACATTCCTATTAGGTGCCTTGAGGCAACCATGTTGTGAAAGGTACTCTAAAAATTTATTGAATTAAATTCAGATTGGCTTGTCTGATTATGTACACCGACGGGACTTGACCTTTATATGACTTGCATCGGTATGACTTATTCCCACGTCTGGTATTTTGAATATAATCACATGAATGTGGAATGGCACTTACCCCTTTTCCACTGCACCAGTGCGGGTGCTGGTGTCAGTGCTCGGCCGGTGCTGCACTTGGGAACCAGCGAGAACCAGCCGCATTTCCACAGACTTGAGAGCCCAGTGGGAGCCCAGTGACAACATTGCGACTATGTCACACACCACACCGAGTAAACAAAGCAACAACAAAAAAATCACGGAACACGTCTTGTTTTTCAGGTGCTACTTCAACCTTTGAGAATATATCTCAATATTCAAAGCAAACTTATTCTCCGTCTTTTTGCTATTGAAAGAGATTGTCATGGATGTCATCGACAACGATTACGCACAACACAAGATTTTTTTTCCTAGCACCAGACTAGCATTAGCTCAAATGCTAATGGTAATGCTATCTATATAGTTAGTTTTTTCTTTCCACATGACTTATTTTATAAGGAATATGCAACGTTATACCATTCATTTTCGCCATTTTCGTTGTCTAAAGTTGACTTGCTTCCTCTACCCACCTCTGATGACATCACGGGATCTTGGTTCCAGACCAGCAAAGTTTTGGTGCCAGTTTGGAGCCGAGTTTGCAGTGCCGGCACCACTTTTTTTTTAAGTGGAAAAAGTTGGAACCGGTTCCAAATTGGGAACTGGCACTGGAACTGCACCGGCACCAGTGCTGTGGAAAAGGGGTAACTGTAGCTTCACACCTTTAGGACTGAAGGTTTTGAAGCACTCTGCATTTGTGGAGTCTGTTCTTCCCACATTGCATGGTATCGTACAGGTGCATTAATTTCCTCCCATGATCTTAAGACACACATCAATGTTTCTGCTTGGATTAATACAACTCAGTGACATGATCAGTCTTGCGGATTGACGATTACTGATATGCATGAAGCACAAAAGGCATGCATCTTCAAATAAAAAATGGATTGAGTTACTTTATCTTCTGATTTTTTTTCAACTAATTGGAAAAGTTTCAAAAATAGTAAAAATTCAGTGATTATTAAAACGAAGAATTTCCATGTTACATTACAGGGGAAACTTCCATTCCTCCAAACTGTCTGTTGAGCTTGAAAATTAGTTTTCTACTTTCCTCAGCTAAGCTTCATGCTTCACTGCACTTGTGCAGAACTCATTAAATTGAAAGCTGTAGTTCTTCATTTAATTTTTAAACCAGCATTCCTGAGTGGAGCTTATCAAATTATATGCAACACTCTTGATTGATTTGGGGGTTGTTTTAAAGTATGGAGTTTGCACATCCAGTTATGCCTAATCCAGAATCTTCATGAAAATTCTTAACAGTATGCTCATGCTATTATTATTATATGATTTCAAGTTAGTGCTGACTCCTGAACATCAGAATGTTCTGTCTTCTACCGAGGTCTTAAGACTTCCTAGTAGTATGCTCATTGCTGTGAGAAATGAGCATGCCACTGGGAACATCCTTGCTGGTCATTCTTTTCCTGATATACCTTCAACATTCCCAAGCCCTTAGGTGTTGATGTATGCTCCACAGACATAAACCTCCATTTACCTCTATGTATTAACTATCAAAATTAAAGCTAGCTGCTATTTGTAATATGAGAGAAGATTCTGTTGCAGATATAACTGGTTTATTTAAAAAATCCCAAATCTAAAAATCACAGTCCAAAATTCAAGGATCTGATGAAAGAGGTGATAAAAGCACATAAATAAATACAAATCTAAATTGTTGTAATGATTCAGAACAAGGCACAATCCAATAGTAGAATCACACGATTTAATCGTAGTCACAACAGGCAGGGTCAAAACCAGAACAGGTGGAATTTCCAAAAGCCTGTGGTTCATCCAAAACATGGCCAAAACCAGAAGAGGTAGGATTTCCAAAAGCCAGGGGGAGCACAAAAAACTTAGCTATGGTCACAGGCAGAAGATTAATACGAGGGAAACAACAAACACAGCAAACAGAACCAAAACAGGGGGCAGAAGGAGAAGTCAAACAATCAGGGTCAGTACTCAGTAATTGTCTCAGAAAGCTGAATACCTCACAAGGAGGCAACTCAACTGCAGGGCTTAATTAGGGGATCAACAAGGCATGGCTAGAAGCTATTTAATGATAATTAATGAGGCACAGCTGGTTCAGTATTCAGAGGATGATGACCAGGAGTAGGTTGGGCATGGCAGGTTAGATGTAGTCTGGCTTGGTGTGGGTGCGATGGTTGTACTCAAAAAGTTGTATTCAAATCACTATCTAAATGCCACAGGGCTAGTAAGCACAAATGGAAAAACAAACACCAAATCCAAAATACAAGACAAAGAACTAGAAAACTTATAGGTCATGTGTAAATCAAGCCTGGTAATCAGGATAAACAAGGAAAAACCTCACTAAGTATGGTGAATTCACTCTAAGGGCTATATTTTGATGATCTAGCATAAAGTGCAAGGCACAAGTAACTGTAGTACCCCTGGAAATGCATTGCTTTTATTTTGATAATATGATTATATGCAAAGGCAGAGTTAAGTGAATTAGAAAGAAGTTTAGTTGTCATGTTCGTGCGGTGGTTTCCATTTAAATATGTTCATTATGGTGGCAGTGAGGCTGTTCAAATTAGTTCATGGGTAAAGAACGTAAAAGCGAACTGTGATTGGTTATGTATTAGGCTAGCCTATTGTAATAAGGGATTTGTTCTTGGGGGCGGAGTTAGAGAACGAGTTGGAAGAGCGAATAAAAAGTAGTTGTTTTCGACTTGTGGGTAGGAGAGTTAATTTCACGATAAATTAGTTAAAGTGACTATGCTGGACAGGGTTTCTCGGACTAGTGTGCGGGGAACAGCGGGGAGTGGTGCGACCCCTCATCGGAATTATTGCGCGGTGACATTAAGGAAAGGAGCTTGTGTGAGCTTCTTGGCGCCTGAGGTGTCCGCCAGGACAACTCACTGGATACAGTCTCTCGGGATTCTTCCCTTTGCGGACGTAGCTGTGCTACGAAGCTTCCTGTGTCCACAGATGACTGGTTCCATGGGTGAGAAAAATGTGTTTTTGCCCACCATTATGAGTTCCAACATGCACGCCAACTAAAGAGTACCCCAGACTGTGTGTGTGTGTTTAAAATGCTGGGTATTTTCATTAATACTTTAATTTTGCATGGGGCATTATCTGTTTAATTCTGAGCAAGGATGTATTAGCGAGTATGTGTGCATACTAACAGCGGTAGTTGGTTGGCTTAAATAAATGTTAATTTTTTTTGTTAAACATATGCATACGGGTTACACTGTAAATGAACGTTATACTATCATATTGAAGGAAAGTTATTTTAGTGGTGTTGCAAACCAAATGGACTTATTCAACATTTGTGAGATACAGTATTTACGATTCATTGTTTGAGGTGTTACTCAAAGTGGGTGCTCATACTTTTATTATTAATTAAAGCAAGGGAGGTCATTTCTTTTCAGCATTTAATAACCATTTCCAGAGGCTCTCCCAGGCCTTTAAGACCTCTATGTGAGACGGTAACCCTAGACATATATATATATATATATATATATATATATCCTGCCCAGTGCATTCCACTCAAGCTCCGCCCTTGGGGTGTATATAGCGGTGTTCATGGTAGTGGGCCACAGTGATACACACGTTTAAATGTCAGCTAAGTGGGAGGGATACATAACATTTATGGGCGTGTCCAAGTCCATTTTAGTATTTTGATGGCGGAAAAAACAGAGTTTGCACCAGCGCAAAGCTTGTCCTAATGCTAATTATTCAGAGGTGTGTTTGGGGCATAACATGCAATAAACCAATCAGAATGGCACGTCACCTCACCTTTACAAGGCAGGGGCGCATGAGCTGTGGTGGATTGCTATTATAATGGTGTGTTTACCTGGCAAACCGGATCGGTTTTCGGTCGAGGAAATGGACGTGCTCGTGTGCAAAGTGAAAATGCATGAGCCTATCATTTACGGGAGCACCACTGTTCCACCTAAGCCTTGAGGTGAAGCAGACATGTGAATATGGAGAGAAATTTGTCTCAATCATTTTGAGACAAATTTCTCTCTAAGTTGTGTTCTATTATAAAACATATATGAATGAAATAAAATAACAAAAAACCATTAGTGCACTTCGAGTGCATATCTGTGTCCGTGAAGAGCGTTGTGCACCCACACATTTCTAAAATGTGCCTCTTAAATATCGTTTAATAATATGCCACTGACTTTAGATGTTGTTTTTGTTGGTCAAAAGTGTAATGTCATTTTGCTGCCTTAAAATAGCGATTTAAAGAACACCTCATTTAAAGAACACCACTTCTATGAGCAGGAAACGCATGCAAAATTATTTATTTTGAAAACGTGCGCGCTTGGAGTGAAAATTAGTAATGCACTGGTATGAAACTAGCAAAACCACTTCGCATCGCGCTTTCCGCGAGTGCAAAATAGGGCCCTAAATCTCACAAAGAGCTGATGGAAAACAAGGTCCTAAAACAGAACTGGTCAAACAAATTTATTAGTCACAGGTGCATTAGTATTCATGGGAGATAAAGCAGGAAGCACCTGGGTGTGGTTGAATGGATGCTTGGCTTGATACTAATCCTGTGATCATATCTTTTATTTTTATTACAGTTAGCTATATTCCTAATCTGTTCCAACCTGTAGGAGTTATCCCAAGAACGTTACTGACTTCGCTAAGGCACCATCATAGGATTCTTCCTTTCCAAAAAGTCATTATTAAATATCTGCCTTGGTAACCTGAGCGCTTTGTGACCGTGCTCCATGTTAAAAGCGCTATATAAATAAAATTGAATTGAATTGAATTAAACTGCAAGTGGTTGTGAATTTCAGTATCCAGCCTCACTACTGCTGCTATGTTTGGTTAGCAGCAAATCCAAACAACAACGTTGTAACATCTAATAGAAAGCTTTCCCAGTAGATTAGGTTCTGTTGAAGCAACAAAGTGAGGAACAGATTCATATTTACACCCATGAATTTGTAATGAGATGTTGCACAGAAAGGTGTCCACATACTTAGCTATATATGTACTGACTACACAAAGGATCTAAGTGTAGATACAGAATACTTTAATCAGAGTTGATGGACAGGCAGGGTTAAAACTGAAACAGGCTGTTATTTCCAGTTTCAAAAGGTAATCCAGAAACATGATTAGGGTTACAAGCAAAACAATCTTTAAAAAGCCAGAGTATCAAAAGCACAGCAACTAGAGCCAGAAATAAAGGCAAAAATTAGAATTGATGAACAAACAGGGATCATACATGGTATGGCAGCAGTACTCAAAAATTGAATCTTTGTGAGGATGCCAGGTCTGTGATAAAGTCTATCGCAATGTGACACCAGGGCATATGTGGGACTGGCAAAGGCTCAAGGGTGCCAACAGGCAAGGAACAGGGGCTCTTAGCTTAAGCACAAACTGGGCAGCCAATACAAAGTCTCTGAAGTTGTCCACCAGGGAGGACCACTAAAACTTCTTTCTTAGTAGAGTTTTGGTCCGAATGAAAGCTCAGTGAGGTATGCACCACTGCAGCAACATTTGGGAAATAGTGGCCATCATATACTGTTTCCTTTTGAAAGTACCTGGGGGTCTTTGGTCATCTCATAATGTGCCTTGAAGGGAATCCCTCATCGCTCAATGGACTGTGGTGATCACATGAGGAGGCAACAGGATCAAGTTCTTGGAGTGGTGGATCAAAGAGCCGGGACAGGGTATCAGCCTTTGTGTTCTTTGTTCCTGGGCAGTAAGTAACAGTAAACTGAAAACCTGTAAAGAATAGGGCCCATCAGGCTTGTCTGAGGTTGAGGAGTCTGGTCTCTCAAATATGTTCTAGTTTGCAGTAATTGGTTAACACCAGGAAGGGATGGGCCACACCCTCAAACCAGTAGCTCCTCTTTCCAGGGCCAACTTCACTACCAGGAGTGCATGGTTTTCAACATGGTAGTTGCATTCTGTGGGGGATAGTTTGTGGGAAAAGAAAGCATAGGGATATAGCTTTAGTGGAGTTCCTTGATGCTGGTAGTGTACTACTCCTACCTCCAAGGCATCCAATGGCTCAGTGGTCCACTTGATCTTATGCACTTACAGCTTGGTCAGAGCTATCAGGGATGCCATCATGGTGCTGAAGTTGCGGACGAACCTCGTAGAAGTCGGAACAGCCCAAAACCATTACAGCTCATTCACCTTCTTCACCCAGGAAGGATATAGTTTGATGATGGAACTTGCACTTCTCAGCCTTAACAAAAAGAAAACTGCACTTACATGACTCTTATGACAGTCAAGGTCAGATGAATACACCAGCAGGTCATCAGTGTAGACTAGGAAAAAATCGGTTGATCATGTCCTGAAACACCTCCGTCATGAATGCCTGGAAGACAGCTGGAGCTTTCACCAATCTATAAGGCATAACAAGATGCTCATAATGCCCTCTGGTGGTCACAAATGCAATCTTCCACTCATCCCCCTTCTTGATACAAACCAGATTATAATTCACTATGCAGGTCAAACTTAGTAAAAATGGTAGCCATTCTGATTTAGTCCAATGCTGCTTGGTATTAAAGGAAGAGGGTACATGTACTTTGACAGTGATGTCATTAACCCTTAGGACCCTAAAGCCTTCAGACACACTTTGGAGATGCCTGGACATACTCTGACTTTTCTGTATTTTTCAGAAACATGAAGCACAATGATTTCAAGTTCACATACATTTTCATTTCGTATGGTAACAGTATTTTACCATGATTTTATGTTCTTTGATGTTTTTTACCGAAAGAAAAAAAATGCATTGGCTAGTTTTCAAAACATACATTGATATAGTCAAAAATCACCACCTGGGCATTTATCAGAAGACATTAGAACGCAGGCCACTGTAGACATAAGCCTACAATAAATAAATGTTTATATAAATGTTTTACAGCTATTCACAAATTCCATTTTGTTTAAAAAATAGGCAGTTAATCCTTTTGTATGACACTTTATCTGTTCAGGTATCTCTATCTGTGTGCTCATCAATAAAAATGAGCTCGTGTTTATTGTACCTGGGCACATTAGAAAGAAGGCACCTTAGGGTTTACTGTGATATTTGTGTCATTTCCGTCTGATACAAACATGCTTAGTTATTTACTGTTCTTCCACTTTGTTTTGTTGGCCTGTGAAACAAATACTGACAGAGAAAGTTTAATTTTATAAACTTTACACTTTTCATGCCCCTGAGCGTCGCCCGATTCAAAAGGGTTTCAATAGTATATACAAAGTCTGAGGCCCCCATTCTTCTTCTCTACGAAAAAGAACCCTGAGGCCACCAGTGAAGTGGAAGGATGGCGTAGGTGCAATGCTTGGGATTCATCTATGTACTGTCCCATTGCCTGGTCTTGAGGATAGATAAGCTGTACATTTTACTTCTGGGTGGTGCTCTCTCGGGCAATAGGTCAATAGTACAGCCCAAGGGTGGTATTGAGGCACAGTGGCAGCTCATACTGGACTGAACACATTAGCATAAGACAGGTACTCTCCTTAATGTTGCTCCAGGATTCTCCACCTTTGTTGCTTTGCAGGGGGTGGAAAAACAATGACCCCAACATCCCTTCCCCCAGAACTCTAACTCCCCTTGGCCCCAGATAATAACCAGTTCATGATGTTGTATTCACGTGATGGGTCACAAGGGGAGGGAATATCCAGAACATGGGCCTTCTCCCTGTGGGGGACACTGGTTTCTAACACAATGCGGTGAGTCTGATGTTGAATCAACCCTGACCCAAGAGGTGGACAGTCCAGGCCCCAAACTAACAGTGGTGTAATTATTGTCTTAAGGGGAACTCCGTGTTTAATTAGCAGTGCGATGTCCATAAAGTTCACCACCGAACTCAAGTCAATCAAGGCTGCAACAGATATAATGACACCCCCGTTAGTGACTTGGACTGTGAACTGTGTCTGTGTAACAACAAATGGCACCGATCAACAAACTAAAGGACTGGGTTGACCTCCCTTCTTCCCAAGACACACAGGACACCCAGTCCGGGAGTGCCCAGCCTCACCACAATACATGCATTGCTGCTGTTGAAATTTCTGCCTACATTCTTGAGTGATGGGGGTTCTTCCCAGCTGCATCAGTTCACTCTCTGGCTGGCCACTAGCAGAGGGAGCTCATAGGGGAGCTGATGCCCATCTTGCCAAAGGTTGTTAACAGCAAGTAAAATTGCCATATACTTTTCCAGGCTTTTCACATCACCGCGACAGGCCAGCTCATTGAGAGAAGGTGAGAGAGGGTGGTTCAGCTCATTACGATATGCAGCGAAAAAGGCCGGGTCGCTCCATCACATTTCCGGCTGCCAGGGTCCAGAACTCGAAAGCATAATCACATGCCTTCCGCTGACCCTGCTTGATTTAATCCAATTCCAAAACATTACCAGTAAGCAAATAAATCAATAATTGTCCCTCCTGTGCATCGGTGGGGTATCGGTCAGCCTGGCTGTCTAAGTAGATGGCAGACTGCATAAGGAACCCCATGCGATGTTCCAGGTCTCCATCATAATTTTTTGACAGAGCGATGATACCAGTGGAAGCAGAGGCTCTGGAAGTGGCAGTGGACTAATGATGCAGCTTCTTGTGGAGTTGCTGTTGGAGTTTGTAGATCTGTTGTTCCTGCAGCTTCAGTTGCACGGCCATCTCTGTTGGATCTTTGGCTGTGGTGAGGTATTCTGTAATAATTGCAAAGAGGATCCAAGCATGGATACAGAATACTTTAATCAGAGTCAATGGACAGGCTGGGTCAAAACTGCAACAGGTATTTCTAAATCCAAAAGGTAATTTAGCAAGAATAGTTGGGGTGACAAGCAAAAAGATCCAAAAAACCAGACTACTAAAATCATAGCAACCAGAACTAAGAAGAAAGGCAAAAATGAGAATCAAAGAACAAACTGGATCAAACACATTATGTCAACAAAATTCAGTAATCTTTGGGAACACTCAATGCCTCGCAACTTGGAGTGGGGATGTGTGGCTTTAAGTACTGTTATTGATACAGTTCAGGTGTTATTATTCTGGGGAGGGAGCTCTGTGATGAGCTGGGTGTGGCTGGCTGACTGTGCTTGTGACAATATAGTATACTATTTTCTTTTTGACTTCCTTCAGCATATGCACTCACGGTTCAAACTCATATGATATTCTTGAGATAATTGAAATATTAGAGTCTTTTTGTTCCTTTTCTGGTTCATTTGGAACTGGCACATAAGTAGTTTCAGATACACCAGCAGCATACTGCAGAGTTTAATGAATATGCTGGATAAATCGAAGTCCATTAAAGAGAGAAGGTTTTAATTGAGGCAGAGCAAGTGGTAATACTTGAAGTTAAGGGCCAGACAGAAGGTCAGTACATGGTAGGTTCAGGAAACAGGGAAAACAAATCCAAACCATAATCCACAAAACAGTCTCCAGAATCCAGGTAGGCAGGTTCAAAAATCCAAAAAGGCAATAACACAAAGAATGCATCAAAATCAGAATCCAAAAGTCTGAAAACCAAAGCAGAGTCAGGGAAGAGAGAAGAAAAAAGGCAGTCATACACAACTAGCAATCCAAAATACACCTGGACCACTCTGTGATGTGCAAAGCATTCAATATCTCACAACAAGAAAAGAGAACCTAGGGTAAATTAGGAAAATAAAGGTTATTGATTGCTGACTGCTGATTTCAATATTCCGGGGAGGTGGTGCGGGAGTATGTTGGGTGTGAGTCTGACACCTGGCCATGTCGTTATTCAGATTTAATTCCTTCATCATCTAGTGGTGAGAATGTAATGTATTGAATTCTGAGACATGATGTTTTGGTTACTTGAAGCATGTATTTGCAATGGACTGGTTGCTGGATTTGCAGAAGCTGATTATTTCATCTGTAGCTTCAATAATTTGTCGAGAGTCCAAACGGGTGTTTACTTTTATTCTCTTGGACAAAATCATGCATTGAGTACCCGTACATTACGGAGCACATCACACTTTTGAAGGTGACAACAATGTATAGCTACCAATGCATAACTGTGTGATGGCCACTTTTCCACAATATTGTTGACATTTCTTCATATGATGACTTTGTCCACTGGACAATAACCAATTATTAGTGGAATAATGGAAAACTTTACTGAAGGACATTCCTGTAGGAACTTGTCAAGTCCCTGGTACAAAAATGGCTATTGTGATCCCTTGCTGTAATGAACAACCGTGGTCAATCTAATTAGCATAAATGGATGTTTGTTTCTCAGCAAAGCTGGCTCAGTAGGAGATTGGTAGTTAAAAGGAAGGCAAAAATCACTAAGTATCCTGTCCACCACTCAACAGTATCCGTAGAGTTAGCCACGACTTCCCAGCTTTTGATGAACACATTCTGAGCAAGGTCCCCCCCTCCCCTTTGGGAGTCAGCAAATTGATTGCTACTGAAAAGTTTGTCCTCAGCCTCTTCCATACAAGAGCCTTTTGCTCCATGACAGCCTTCGATGCAAGTTTTTCAGCCTGTTAATACCATTTGTCTATTTCAGGAGACCTCTGGGCAAGCATTGCATCCTTCTTTAGTTTACCGGCCTCCCTCACCAGTTGTGTCCACCAGTGAATTCTACGGATACTCCCATGACATGCTCCATTTTCAGTGTCCATTACCAAAGCCAGATCCACCTGGGTCTTTAAAACCCATGGTTGCCCCAGAAATGGAACTGCCCCTGATCCCTACATTTCACCTTACTGGTGTCAAGACATGAAGATTACTCCACACAGCTATTTCAACTTCAGCTAGGTTGTATGGATTGTCCACCTACCAGATGCCCATTAATATAAAACATCTCATAACATAGCTCCAGTGTTTGGTCTTGGTAAAGTTATTCTGGGCAACTTACCGTGTTTTTTTTTTTTTTTTTTTTTTATACTTGGGTGTACCCCTTTTTTTTGCCCTATGCTACCTGGGATTGGCTCCATGCCTCATTGACCCTGTCTAGAGTAAATGGATGGATGGAGATATAGCAATTAACACTTTTATGGGTGAAGGTAGTCAACTTTTGCTATAGTACCTTTTCCAAGACAGCCTGATGAAAACAGTTGCAAAGTTACCAACCTCGCTGGCTCAGTAAAAAAAAGATAGATAGATAGATAGATAGATAGACAGACAGATAGATAGATAGATAGATAGATAGATAGATAGATAGATAGATAGATAGAAATGCATTCTTTTGTTGTCATTATTTATCACAATAAAGTATCTGTGTTTATTGCCTTTAACCTGGTCTATTATATTCCAGAAATATTTTCATTGTGGCTGTCATTGTCATTTTTCATTAGAAGGAGATGGGTGAATGGCTGTAGCATGTCACAGTATGGAAATTGGGAAGTTTTTCAAATATACAAGCCTACTCAGGTTTGTATAGCAATGTTCTATAGTCATAACAATATAATTTCAAAGGTTCACCACAAAAAGCTGAGGGACATGGGGATGGTATTGGGTTGAATGTTTGAGAGGTAAGATCAAGATCAGCTCAAAATAGCTGTATGTAAATTGTAGGAACTAAGAAATCCAAATGAGTAGCAAGAAACAATTATTGTCAGAAAGATGCAAGACCATCAGACCATAATTTTTAAATTCAATTCAATTCAATTTTATTTATATAGCGCTTTTAACATGGAGCGTGGTCACAAAGCTCTTTACATAGTCCCGGGCCCACAGTCCCCAGAGAGTAAGCCAAAGGTGACAGTGGCAAGGAAAAA
>JAACJT020000661.1:0-12484 GCA_009936485.2 Gymnarchus niloticus | reverse complement strand
TTTGCTGAAGGTTCACATTCCTCAGAAGAAACAAGAGCCAAAATGGAGCTCAGCATTATGGGACTTTGCTGAAGGTTTACATTCCTCAGAAGAAACAAGAGCCAAAATAGAGCTCAGTATTATGGGACTTTGCTGAAGGTTCACATTCCTCAGAAGAAACAAGAGCCAAAATGGAGCTCAGCATTATGGGACTTTGCTGAAGGTTCACATTCCTTAGAAGAAACAAGAGCCAAAATGGAGCTCAGCATTATGGGACTTTGCTGAAGGTTCACATTCCTCAGAAGAAACAAGAGCCAAAATGGAGCTCAGCATTATGGGAATTTGCTGAAGGTTCACATTCCTCAGAAGAAACAAGAGCCAAAATGGAGCTCAGCACGACTGGGGACCATTCATCCATCTTCTAAACTGCTTATCCATTAGGGTCGTGGGGAAGCTGGAGCTGATCCCAGCTGACTTTAGGCAAAAGGCAGGGTGCCAATCCACCACAGGGCCAACATCCATACTCACACCTATGAACAATTTAGAGTAACTAATCCTGTACGTCTTTAGAATGTGGGAGGAAACTAGAGTACCAAGAGGAAACTCACACAGGCATGGGGAGAACATGCAAACTCCACACAGAAAGGCCCCTGTCAGCAGCAAGGACCAAACCTAGAACCTGCTCACTGTGAGGTGGATGTGCTAACCACTCAGCCACCATGCCACCTGACTGGGGCCTAGTTGATGTGTTTATTCCTCTAGAGAAACAAGTCAAAATTAACTTGAAACATAGTAAACCAGGAGGATATCAAGATTTGATATTTAAAACAAGTAGAGAAAAATGAGAATATTATCTCCAGTTTATGTTGTTGGAAACTGAACAGTAATTGAAGTAGTACTATTGAAATGCCCTTCTTACTGACCTTCCCAAAAAATTAGACAACTGTAACTTATTTAAACTGCTGCTGCAAGAATATTAACGAGAACCAAGAGGAAAGAACATGTAACTCCAATCCCTAGATCCCTGTACTGGCTTCCAGTTAGACACAGAATTGTTTATCAGTCACTCAATGGTCTGAGTCCCACATAAATCTGTGATATGCTAGAAAAGAATAAGCTAGGTAGCTCTCTCAGATCTGCAAGGACTGCTTAGCTAGTGATGTCCAGATTTGCAACCAGACATGGTGAGACACCTTTTAACTATTGTGGTGTCCACTGTTGGAAAACCAAAATCTGTGATCCACCTCAACGGCAGCCACTTTCAATTCCAGGCTAAAACCTGCATTATTTTCTACTGCTTTTCAGTGACCTGCACCTTACTGCTGTTATGTTATAATGCTTTTTAAACCTTTATTTAATATCTTTTTATTCTTTTCATCTTCTTAAGCATTTTTTTTTTCAGTGAAGCACTTTGAATGACCTATGTGTATGAAAATTCTGCTATATTAATAACTCTGCCTTGCCTAGAAACCTATTATGGTAACACTGTTGACTGAATTGTACTTCTCCTCTTAACAGAAAGGTGCCAGTGTCCACAGTAACTTCCTTTTATAAATCTTTATAGGAAAACTGAAATGTCAAATTATAAGTTGCTGTCTATAGAACATATCTGATGAGCGTAAAGCCATCAATTTTAACACTTTCTGGTGGTTCTTTACGCTTAATTGAATGTGTCTATATCTGAATTATTATCGGAATGGTTTCTTGCTTGTATTTGTACATTGATTTTAATTTTTGGTCTGTTAATTGAAAAGCTATTCAATGTATTGATTCTTAAACTCTGTATTGCTTTACCTGATTATTTGTTGCTTGCATATTGATCGATTTCAATCATTTTATTGCTGTTGTTGCGACTTTACTGATGTTGATTAAATAGAATTTTATGCTTACTGACAAATGAAATGTTTAAATGTCTGAATGCATCAAATTGAAATGATTTCTCACCGCTTTCTCAGCCAGAAAGCAAGGCAAGGAAAGGCAATTTATAATTTGTTTATTATAAATATATATAATTTATAAATTCATAATTTATACGGGGTGGTTTTGAAACACAAAGGTCATTCAAAGTGCTTTACAGAAATAAAAGAGATTAAGAACATAAAAATAATAAAAATAAATAAATAAAACAGAGACATGTTTTGTAGAATCCTCACCTTGCTGTTGTGCATCAGCTGGTCAACACCGATCTTCTGCTTGAAGTTTTCCATGTCAAAGCTGACGTTCTTAAGCATGTCCTTCTCCAGGTCCCCCAGTGGGGCCACGGCTTGGTTGATGCCCGGAATGAGGATGTCGCCACTGGGACTGATCAGCGTGTCTGCAGAGAAAACGCAGGTCAACCTCAACCACTCTCATGGAACCTGAGCTCTCCTTGTAGAAAAGGTTCCTCTGCCACTGTGCACCATCACTGTCTGACACTTTGCCCCACAGAGAAACATTAAGTCGTAATTACCCGAGGTCTTTGAATGGAACTTACCCAGAATACCAATGAGGTCAGTCATGGGTTCAATCACAGTTCCCCCAAACACACCAGAGTGTAAATCCTGCTTTGGCCCTTCAATCTGATCAAGAAACAAAAACAAGACATTTCCTTGGCAAGGAAAACAATTTTTATAATGCTTGTATGGGTAAGGATTCTTTTGGCTTTGAAACCCTGCTAAGTGTCCACTAGGTATACAAAAGGGTGGAAGTTCAGGGCTTCTATAACTTAAATATTTGCTAAACACTCTGAAAAATGAACAAACAACCTTTAGTGCCTGCTGATCCAAGCGAACACACCTAAACTTATCACAATCCTGAACCAGAACTTTCTGCGAATGCCGTAACTGGAGAGCATTGTTATGAACCTAAGGTCATTCTGGAATCATCTACAGATCAGCCTGAAGGCTGAGTAGTTACATTTCATCCCCTCACCTCAACAAAAAAGTAGCAGTTCCCCCTGGTGCCATAGGTCAAGGCTGGGCGATGGCTCAGCCAGCCACAGTCAGAAATAATGATGTAATCCACATCAGAGAAGAAGGTGTCATTATGGACTTCAACCATGGCATCTAAGCCTGGGGACCCCGCCTCCTCCATTCCCTCGATGATAAACTTCACATTCACTGGCAGATCCTGGGGTCGTGGGGCAGGGATAGGGTTATACTGGTGGCTCAGTACAGTGACTATGCAGGAAAAACACCAATCAAATCACAAATATATGCTCATTTGGCCATGCTGACTGTCCAGAATTGTTCAGGATCAGCCAAGCTCTCTGTATCAGTCTTACCCCATTGTGGACCAGATTTTACTGATATTGACATCAACTTACGAGATCAACAAAAGCATGCAACTATTGTTGGAAGCACTTTAATAAGCTACAGTGCCATCTCCTGCCTGGAGTCTACAGATGTTTTCCAATACATGACAGGGTTTTCTTGCTCTAGAGCACCTTTAATCTCTTAATCATCTATAGGCTTGATGTTGGATGTTATGACAGTAGTAAAACCACATGACGATGTCCAGATGACATGGGAACATTTAAACCCTGTCACTCACAATGTTGAGGTTTTGGTACGCCTCCACGCTATGAATCCAGGCCAATACTGGGGCCTTGTTGTCTGAGGCACCTCTCCCATAAAGGTTTCCTACAGAAGACGCAAGTCACACTTCAGACAAAATACTCAGGGTTCACTTTTAAAATCCACACACAGTCAGAAGGCAGTACACGCTGAGGAAAAAGTGACAATGGAAATGCATTAATCACCATTTATTTCGGTGAGATTATATGGATCCGTGGCCCAGCCGTCCTCCTTCTTGGCTGGCTGGATGTCCACATGTCCATAAATACAGACTGTTCGCTTGCTGGGGTCGCTGCCGATCTTGGCAATTACAACCTTCGGTAGAGGGGCAGTTGTGCCATCAGGTAGCTGGGGATAATAGAAAAACATTAATAAAAATGTATGATAGGTAGGCAAAAAAAATTACAAGTCTGCAAAACCAGTTAGCAAAACAGCTTACACTGGTCAGCTCGTTTGCGCCATCTGGTGGGAAGCAGGCGTCACACACTGTCACTGGCAGTCTCAAAGGGCTCCCTACGGATTCCAGCTGTTCCCCGGCTCATCGCCGCACTCACCTGCTGGACTCCGATATCCACCAGCTCCACTTCAGCCTGCAACTTCCGCAGCTTCTCCGCAGTCACTTCCATCATGCGCTGCACGTCCGGCCATCTCCGCACTTTGCTGGAGTCGCTCTCGATAGCGACCCACTCCCTCAGGGTCTGACACAGAGGCACACACAGAACGACCTCGTCAAACCAGCCCCCCCTCCTCAGACCAGTGCCAAAGACTAGTAACCACAAGTTCTGGAGGGAGCATGAAATATTTGGATGAAACAAAGACCAAAGATACACAAATGTAGATTTACACATTTACTCTAGTTTCAAGAAATTTCATACATGAACGGGGCCCCACAAATTGCTCCTCCCAGTGCTGTAAAGCTATAAACTACCATCCCATAGTAGACTTGCCTCCACATATTCTTCCTGGTGGCTGTCGATATACTGGGTGAGCTCCTCAAACTGGAACGAGTACACTTCTGGCCTCAAAAAGGAGAGGAAGAGCACACTCCACAGCTGGGGGAAAGACGCACGAATTCAAGATACTTTGTAAGCATCATTAATTCGGGCTAGCATCATACATTGGAAGGGTGAGAAAAAAAAAAACAAACCGAAAAATATCTGCCATGAACAATATAACCGCATTATAAACGTGCCACATTCATCATCATACAAACTCCAATTATTTGGGGAAAAAAAAGAAGATCTTTATAAGGTTTATATATAACATACAAAAATATTACTGGAATTATCCGAAACGCCGCTAATCTAAACAGGCATTGCCAATACACAGTTTGCTCTTAAAATGTCAATCATTTTACCATGATTACAGGTAGACGATTGCAGACTGTGGGTCTCGATGTCCGAACTGGGGCTGAGATCGAGCGGCTGCGGCGCATTTATAGGGGGGGACAAATACACCTCCCGGCCGGACAGGGTCCGGGGTCTCGACACTGTGCGCTCTCCTCTGGTCACGTGCCTTCTGTTATACGGGTGGAATGAAAATGCATTCATACGCTCAAATGAAACGTGCATTTTAGTTAATCCTGCGTGACGGGTTTATCGGCTGGGTGTGATGGCAGTCGCCACTCTTGGCGCAGCTGACCTTCTGGAAAGCCTGAAGAGCAATTAAATTACTCCAGCGTATATATTCTGGTGAAAAAGATATCCTCCGATTGCTCTCCATTTCTCAAGATGTCATAGAGCATGTTATTTTTACGAATACTCGTGCTCCGATCAAATCTTTGAGTGCAGATCAGTTCATCAGTTTTCCCGCCGAATTATCATACTTCTTGCTGCAAACTAGTTAAAAAAAAAAAAAAAAAACCGCTAATAGAGCATAAAAACGGATTAAATGTCCATACAGTTCACTCACAGCAAGCGCGCCAGTTAACGATGAGGAAAGTCACAAACGCTTAGAACAGTGGATTTCTGGGATTGAGGCCCGGGGCAATTATTTCTGCAAAGTTGGCAAAGCTGTCCCTGCAGAGGTATTCATCTATGAGAAGGAAGGGAAGGGGGAAGGGGTCCCTATATATAGTGAAAATAATGCACGCTTAGGGAACATTTGGTCGTGAGCACTATGATATTTCATTTTGTCATTAGAAATATGATTCTGGGCTTGTGCGCCTGTAAATGTCGGCCACATTTAGAGATGCCATAAAATCACGAGACCGTGGGTTGTTTCTGTCAATCGACTCTTATAAAGTCACTCAAGTATAAGATTCTTTCAGAATCGTTCATTGATTCGTACGCTTCTGACATTTGACATTTGATTATATTTTTCCTTCTCCGGGGGTGCCAGAGTGGATACTCCCTGGTGGTTATCCCTTTCATGTTGATAAAATGGCATTTAATATGTCATATGCATGCGTTCAATTGCGCACCTTAAATGGATGACACGTTCATATCTTTTGAACTATTCGTTTCTTGTACAATTTTTCACACATTATTTTTTATAATAGCCCACTTTACGTTAACTTATACAGTATTTTCCATTACGACACCAGTTGGTGGCAAAAGAGAGTACATGTTGATTGACTCGAATGAAATGAACGATGAACTAAATTAACAGTGCGCTGGCCAAAATCATTTCCTTCTCTTAACGGGTTCCTTCATAAAGAACGAATATCGTTCACGAACGATGTAAATCAAATTACAATAGTATGTCCGTAGGTTTCTATCCTGTTTCATAACTTTCACATTTGGCACAGCTTAAATCCTAGGCAAGGCTGCATGCCAGTTAAATACGATAATGAATTTCAACATTTTTGGACCGGATTAACATCATATAATCCGTCTGGAATCTAATGTTTTCTGACTTTCCATAAACCCTAGCAAATTAAAAAATACTTTGGTGAAATCTCACATAATTTAAAATGCAATCATATCTCTTTGTTTTTTCATATGCGGACTGTAAATTATTGAATTTGGTTTTATACATATATCCAAATAGGGTGGGCCAATGAGCAGCACTGTTGTCTCACATCTTCAGGGTTGAGGGTTTTAAACCTGTGTATGGAGATTATGTGCATTGTGCAGATTTTCTACAGGTACTCTGGATGGATGGATGGATGGATGGATGGATGGATGGATGGACAGTAGAACATTGATAGATGAAACCTTCAGCAATGTGTTCAGCTGAGTGTCACATTTACAGCTCAGATTCTCTTCTGTCAATTTGAACCTCCAACCTTTACTAAGATAGATAGATACCTTATTAATTTACCCCCAAAGGGAAAGTCTTTGGGTGAGAAGTAAGATTCCTGTGGATGAAAAATGATTTTGTGGCCGATACATTGCATTGTTACATCATATGATGTGTACATGCAAGGATTCCTGTACTTTAGATGGGAATTGTGTGAAAGGGAAAGGTGGGAAGAGGAAAAACTCCAGATGTGTGTTATGCTGGGCTGGGTGAAAAGCTGAGAAACTGGCACCTTAGCCAGTCCATAGAGACTAGGACCCATGCAAAGAATTACGACCATGACCCTGCCTAGTAACAATCCCTAGTAAGAAAGAAGACCAATCACTGTTTGGAAAACAGTCGACAGGAGGATATTACACTGTTCTCACTGGCGTCACTTCAGACGATAGTGAATTGTTTTAATTCATTGTATAGTTATTTGTTTTTGACAGTACGGTTTTTCCGTATGAAGAGTGAGCTTCCCCCTTTCTTTTAAAAAAACCACCCCAACTGGATCGTCACAGTAAACAAAATGACTCCATAGAAGGAAAGCAAATCAAAAACAAGAGCCATACAAGATACAGCGTTGTATTTAATGTCTTGCTGAGGAAACAAATCAAATCAAAGTGACATTCTGAGAACTTCCGTTAATAAAAGGTGACAAAAATTCACATGAAAACATGTGAATATCCCATCTTTCTCATCTGCATTACATGTCCCATCTGCATCTCATTCAGCAGATGTTGACATTAACTGGTTTTACGATTAGGATCAGGTTTCATGTTATACCCAAATCCTTTTGCGACCCTGTATAATCAATAAGGAACAGTGATGATATATGAATTCCTCTGTGTTCCCAATAACAGTGCACTTGTGCAGTATATTCCACATGGGTATTACAATGTCAAGAATCAAAAGGTTCCACCTTAGCTCAAAGGTAAACTGTCTATATTGTTATCGAGTAGCTAAAGGCTGACCTTAAGATTTAGAGAAGTGCATGCACATTACATTCAAAAATCAGAGAATGACTTCAGACCTGACCCAGGATCTGTGAAGGAGAGCTGCAGCAAGCTCTCCTTCTACTGAGTCTCTTCTCTTCTCAGCCTTCACATGGCCAGCTCGACACGGCCATCTGAACCATCGGTGTGAGGAGCCAGGTGAGCTCTGGGGGACTCACACACACACATGATGGTAGGTGGGACCTTTCAGACCAGGGGAATATATCAGCTGCAAGGTTTTCTTCGCATTAGAACTCTGCTTCCTGGTTTCACGCAGGATTGACAGGTTCCTCAGACACACCTGCCGAAAAAGCACAAATACTTTCGTCTTCCGTTGTGTGAATTGTGTTACTTGAGCATCAGTTACATTCAGTGGTGTAGAAGGACCTCTGAGTGTCTTTAAATGGTTCTGTCTGTGCACACAGCAATAATCTTTATACAGAACAGTGCCTTGAGTCAGTTATGATCAATGTGTAATAGCAGTTATGCACTGATATTCATTTAAAGTGTACTGATTCGCTCAAACAAGACGACAGTTTGATTGTCGGTGAGAACTTGATACTTACCCAGCAGATAAAGCATATCACCAGCGAGAGAACCACAGCAAGGAAAAGGATAATCTCGAACCATAGGTCTTCAGATGCCGATTCTTCGCGGCAGCCTAGGGGCGATGATGATTGGGAGTTAAAGAGCAGGTCCCCGAGACGGACAGCTTTAGAGTAACTCACTGGGGTAAGGCAGAGGTGCAACAATGGCAGCGTGTATGTACAGTACAAAGAAAACAGGCTTAAACTGAATTGTGCCAATAATAATAATCATTGTTATTTTATGATTATTACCAGCCAGGGGGACTCACCAGACACCTTGAGGTGGACGAAGCCCTCACGATTCTTCTGTCCCACGGGGGCGCTTAAGGAGCAGCTGTAGATGCCGCTGTCATTCGCGGTGGCGTTGGGGAGCACCAGGTCCACCGAGTCCCCATGGAACGCCACCGGACGCGTCAAGCTGCCGTACCAGCGCGTCGAGTTACCCTGCAGGTTCTTACGCAGCAGACCTGTGCGCGATGGCTGCGGACCCTCGGCGACCTGCATGGAGGGTGGAGAGGAGGGAAAATCCCGTTTAAAGTCGGCCACGAGTAAGGGAAGTGTTAATCATAGGGGATGTACGCCAGAAAGTGTTGAGAGAGAAGCGACGAAACTCGCCTTTAATTCGTCAATTTGAAATATGATGTAACTGTTTTTAAACGGAGTACTTAAGAACCTCATTTAAAACGGAACCGCGAGTGATATTTATTTAACTGTTCTGATGATTTCTGTATCGCTTTTCTTCATTCACTTGTTGCTTAACCCAGCCGACCTTCAGCATTGAAATGTGGCTGAAATAATGTCAGTTGTTGCTTCAACGTTGAGGAAACGTTGAAATAACGTCGTGATACGTTCAATTTTCAAAATCGAGATGAAATTCAACAGTGATTCAGCCTCGGTCCATGACGTTGATTCACTAGTGATGCCGGCCCGGTTACACTTGTCACTTACTGGATATTTAACCTACAGCGTGCTTGACGACACTTCTATATACTTGTCATGTATCTCTGTGGACGAATAAATGTAGCCTGAATGGTAAAAAATAGCCAGCGTCTATTATAAGTCATTAAAACCTAGGCGTACTTTTTCTTTTTTATTCCCATGAAAGTGTGCGAACACTCACCTTATACCACCTCACGTCCCTGTACCGAACTCCATCGATCCGTATGGCCCCGCACCGTAGTACCACGTTGTCTCCACATGTGTAGTCCACGGCCGGCGAGCTGGAGTCCCCATGGCCGGAGAAGACAGACAGTGCCACCAAAACGATGACTCGAAGAGCAGCGCTCATGATTTCCAGTGTCTCTGCTCGATAGCTCTGTCACCGTGTCCTATATACGATGCATTCGAAAGCGAAACTTGTAATTCCGCTTTTATTTTCAATGGCTCTTCTTTTTTAAACAAACACTAATTAACACAATGAATTACCCTGAATGTTTGCCGTGGTAGTTTCTTGGGTTATTTTTAGGTTTTTGGCTGTACAAATAAATTAGAAATTTCCCCTCAACCTGTTGGGTCTTCTAGAATCTTCTAGAATTTAAGTAGAATATTGCGTTCTTGCCGTCGTTAAGTACTACGAATCTTAATATTACTAACAATGATCTCCTAGGTTACGGAGAACCATAGGCATTATAGTATTCTCATCACCTTGGTGAGTTTTGGAGGGCCGTATTTTAGTGTTCAGTGTTTACGTGTAAGTTGTGCAATTTGCTTGAACCTTAATAAAGATCAACCAGGATCCTAACAGTGGTGTTCTGGACGACCTATCTGAAGTACGGACGGCTGAAATCTACGAACCAGCGCCGGGAGAGTGTTCCCGACAGTGATCTATACTGTACTTACAGTCCTTTGAGCTATCAGCGGTTCCCGAAGAACGGAAACGAAGAGTGGTCTCCGCTACAGCCATACACAGAATTCCTGTAAAGCCAATGGAATATGGTTTTGTTTTCCATACTGTTCCTAGGACGGTTTGTCTCCTTAAGAAATTATTATCATTTTGGTAATGATGTAATGCTGGTCAACCGTGTTAACACCATTTTTGTCAAGTAAATTAACATAGGCCTACTAAAACTTAAACATCCTAACAGGTTTATTAGAAATGTGTTCAAGGAAAATTCTGTTTAATCATCAACAGTATTTTGGTTATCCTTCCTTGAAAGTATCCATTGGTGAGTAGCTTGGACAATCATCAATGTTTTAAAATAATAAAATTAAAGCAGTTTCATTTAACACAACAAACAGGCTATATCCTATAAAATATTTAAAAATTGAGTATGAGTATAGAAATCAAGAGTGAATTTTGTGGACTTCTATTGTTTATAGGCTATTTCAGAATATTTTGGACATATGTTTCCTTTTTTTGACCAAAACATTCGGGATTTTTGTAAAAATTTAACAATTATAAAAATAATCGATTTTATATATATATATATATATATATATATATATAACTATTTATACAAGGCACTACTAATGCTAATTTATTAGTTACATTATAAGTTAACTTTTTATTATAGTGTTACTCATGTTACATACCTCTTCGATTCCCGTTACCGATTTCCTATAGGCGTGTGTGTCAAGGTAATATTCCTCGGAGCTGGCATCCGCAGGTGTTCATGGAATGGTACTTACCTCTACTCAGTCACTTTTCAAGACCTGCATTCACCTCATGCCCTGTAGTCGACAAGCCAACGCCATTCGGTGATCTCCACATCATGTGAGAAATCTCATTCTAGACATTTCTAGACGCTTGATGGTAAAATGATGTACCCATCCACAGCTGAGTTGCGTTTTGACAGTTGTATAAGAAATTGTGTAGCTCTTGTCTTAATGCTAGCTTGCTATATTACTGACCCCTCACTGGATGCTCAGCCTAGCTGCACTTGCCGTACATCTAAGTTGGCTTCTTAATTCCTGCATGCTTGTATTGTATTTACCTCACTGTGCATCACTTTGGGAAAAGCGTCCGCCAAGTAAACACATGAAAATGTAAAATTGTATTTTCATAAACACTACTTTTGGTTCCATGGAGATAATAACAAAAAGACAGATACGACATACAGATTACTTATCTTTATTTATAATTCACCCCCTTAGTGATATGTATGTAAATTAGATTTCTTTGTTTATATTGCATGCAGTAAACATAGTAAAAATTATGTTTGTGTCACACCCACACGCCAGCCTGCATTGGACCTGCCGTGCCCAACTTAGTCCTGGTCATCATCTCCTGAATACTAACTAGCTGTGCGTTGTTAATTATCATCAAGTAGCTCCCAGCCGTGCCTTGTTAATCCCTTATATAAGCCCTGCTGTTTAGTTGCCTCCTTGTGAGGTATTTTGTTGTCTACACCACTACTGAGCATTTTTGAATCTTGTAGTTTGCCCATGTATGACCCTGATTGTTGGACTTCTCTTTCCACTTTCTGTTTGGTTCTGGTTGCTGTGCCTATTGCTGCCTCGGTATTGATCTTCTGCCTGTGACAAGGACTACGTTTTCTATTCTCCCCTGGCTTTTGGAAATCCTGCTGGTTCTGTTTTTGACCTTGCCTGTTTTGACTATGCTCTGGAAGAACCATTGGCTTTTGGAAATCCTACTTGTTCTGGTCTTGACCCTGCCTGTTTTGACTGATTAAACTGTCTGATTCTGTGATTGGATCCTACCGTGTTCTGAATCATCACAGAATACCTCACCAGATCATGGATCCAGCGGAATCAGTGGCAGTGCCAGCTCCTTCTCTGAATGGAACAGACATTCAGAAGATCAGGATTCAAATCCAGGAGGCTAAGCTATTGTGTATTGTGCTGATGCAGGCTCTGGAGGACTGTGAGTTAAGTATACCCTCCAAACCTACACTTGAGGTGCCTTCCCCTGTTAAGTTGGAGCCCAGACCTGTGTTGTTTAGAGCAGTTCGTCTCCTGGGAGGAGCGCAAGTGGAGAATTGACCTGCATCTGTGCTTATACTGTGGAAAGGCAGGACATGTATGTGTAGATTGCCCTGTTTGCCCTAGAAGACAAGATGGCTGACCTGCTACCTGGGTGAGAATGTCTGTCCTTTTCAATGTCTCCTAGAAGCAATTCACTGTCCCTGTGCTTTTGTCCTATGGATCAGTCACCATATGTGTCACAGCCTTAATTGATTCTGGT
>JAACJT020000660.1:6037-18364 GCA_009936485.2 Gymnarchus niloticus | reverse complement strand
ACGGCGGAAACGCGTTTTTAGTGCCCCCCTCCTCTTATTTCCATCTTTCGCAACCGCCCAAAGGGCAAGGGCCCCCCCCCCCCCCCCCCACCCCCCGCGCCCCCCTCTCTTTATCCCCTCCCCCCCCCCCCCCCCCCCAGAACTACATCACAGCAGAGGAGCTACGACGGGAGCTGCCCCCTGACCAGGCGGCATACTGCATCGCCCGCATGGCGCCCTACTCTGGCCCTGATGCAGTGCCCGGAGCTCTCGACTACATGTCTTTCTCCACTGCGCTCTATGGAGAGAGCGACCTCTGAGGGCACACGGAGAAGAGGGCACTTGATTGGCTGGGCTGGGCTGAGGGGAGGGGGGGGGGGGTGTAAGAGTGTTGACTTTGAGGCCAGGGGGGTGATACAGATCAGGCTTTCATTACATGGAGCATTACATCCTGTCTGGGTTCATGTATAGCATGTGCAACAGATGAGTAGCTTTCTAAAGATGGATGTGGGAGTATTCCCATTCTCACCCAATTATCTTTTAATTTGCCTTTTTTGTTTATTCCCCCCCAAAGTTAGATTGGGTTGGAGGCTATAAAGAGGGTTTGAGTTCTAATGAAGTATACATAATGTATAGCACAGAGAGTGGCGAGAAGGCTGAACAGACAAATGCTCTCTCTAACCATTTTGCTGGGTAAGTGGTCCTTAGGAAAATAAGTTGCTTTTGTGTTATCGCCAGCAAATACGAGTTTAATGGGTTCAGTGCTGTACATACTACTTTTCCAGTATACAAAACCAGTTGAATTGTTCCTGTAGGAAAAGCGGTTTCATGAGGTTGCCGTACTGTAGATAGGTTTGAGTCACCATTGGATTCTTAAACATACTGTACAATGTTTCAAAAAGAGGGCCTGTTGCATCTTCTAATTGAATAAAGTTTGAAAAAGGGGGGAGTGCACACTGGCTTCTTTGTAGCTTCAGATTTCCCCCCCCATCCCTCTATCTTCAACTCCATCTCTCTGTGACAGAAGGGGCCCAGGGCTGGGTGTGAGGACTGAGGTGTGAAAGTCTTTTCTAAACATTCCATTATGTATTAATGTTAAGGGAATTACTGTGTTCAATCTATGCAATCCAGTTTTCAGTTCATCTATATATACTATATTGCTAATTTCAAGAAAACTGAGGGAATGAAAATGTCAGTTTCATTTTAAACAGTTGAGTACACTGAATGCCAGTGATTTAATTCTTACAATATTTTGTAACACTGATGCTGGGTGGTGGCATGTTGTTGTGGGTGGGGACAGTCTGGGCATTTTCAGCTAAAATATCTTGGACCAAAAGCTTGTTCAGTTTTTTTTTTTTTTTTTTTTTTCCCCTCCCCTTTTTCTTCAATATCAAACCTTATCTGCTGTACTGGAAACTGCAAAACAGCATCTCAAGTGTGGAATACCATATGCGCGCATAAAATTACCTTAAAATATTACTGCCTGGCCATTATTTCCCCCTCGTGTGCATGTGTGTTTCTTTAGCCACATTGCTGATATGCATATAGTTTGTATTTCAAGTTCCCACTATAGTTTAATGGATGCTGTATACTTATTTGAAGAGCTATCTAAGCAGATGTTGAGCGTAATATCCCATACTGTAAAGACATTTTGTTTTTGAACTTGGTAATCTGCATTGCCAACACTTCATATGCTCAATAACCACACAGACTGCCTCTCAAGGATTTTCAGTAGTAATAAATCTTTTTCTACATCAATGTCATGATCCAAAGGACTCCTTTAATTAAAAGGGTTTGACTCCTCACAGAGCTTTTAAGTTTACGTCTGATTGTGTGCGTGCATGCTGCATAACTGCAGCGGTTCTTAGCTGTGGTGTGTAATGCTGGCTCAGCGATTTGGCTTTTTGCTCATTTCTTTGCCCAAAATTGCAGTAAATTAGGTACCAAGGTTGGGCTTTTGGTGAAATTTATAGTGGGGGGGAAAAACTATCATGTGTGGGTTAAATTCTACTGTACATTATCCCCCACCATATTACATGCAAGTTGACTATATGGAATGGTTGTCTCTCTGTGCTATTTCTGGTTGCTCAAAAGATCAGAGGCTAAATATCAACAAATTGAAAATGTAGGCCAGTATATTTTGATGTCGTACTGTTGCAGGTCACACGGGTCAGGTTGCTCACGCTTGTGGCAGGGTCAAAATTCTGCCTCTTCCTGTGTTTTCTTCACATCATGCAGATTTCCTCCCGCGGTTAAGACAACAGCATAACTGATGTCTCTGAATTGTCCATAGTGTATGATTCTGTGTGCGCATGCACATCCTGTGATGGATGGGTAGCCCAACCAGGATGTGCTTCTGTCTTGTACCCTGTGCCCCTTGGTATATGCTCCAGCCTTCTTCCTTCCCTACCTGCTCTGGTGACCTTGACCCTCTTTAGAATAAAGGGTTAAAAGTAAGATGGTATAGAACATTTAATACAGCCCTTTGTAGTAAATTTTGATGCAAAATATTGAGTTTCTCTGCATGCTGACTTTTTCAACAGTCATTGCCACAGAAAAAATGTATGATTGCTGAAACGTGGAGTAAGAATTTTATAACTTGATAGTTTATCCTACTGTTGGGTTTGTTTGCTGAACTTAAACTGATAGTGTGGATTTAAAAACTAGAGTTTAGTTAAAATTTGAACATTGTCCCATAACTTTTGCCTACCCATTTATACATTTAATAATTCAAGAAAACAATATGACTACTTTTGGCACCATATAGGTTTTACATTTGACATGTATAGAAATGTTTATAAAGAGTACAGTGCTGATGAACTACATGTTATGCTTCACCTCAGAAATCCATTCATCCTCTAACTGCTTACCCTGGTCAGAGTCACAGGAGGATTGGAGCCTATCCCAGGCAGTAAAGGGCACACGTATAGGGTAGACCTCGGATGGCGTGATGGTCCATTGCAGTGTGTGTTAGTATGTACCCTGCAATCCAAAAACATCCAGGTGTGTGAACTGGGATTTCTAAATAGCTTGAGTATTGGCATGTACCCTGCAAGGGTCTACCATCCAGGATGTTTCATCACTTGTGGTGCCTGGGATACCCAGTACTGGATAATTGACTGGAAGATGCAAACACCTCCACCTTGTACATTTTTGTGATTAACTGTAATCTTACCTATCCAATCCAAAAGATGTTTTTGCTAAAATAATCTAGTGGGTGGGCACATGGATGAATAGTTGCGTTTGCTTGTCCTTCTTGGAGCGGGTGCGAAAGCTATGGTGTTTCCTACTGTACACCGCATCCAGTGTGTAACGGCGATGCATAACGGATAATAGAACTGCGCGAAGGACGCCTTATTGGCCACTAGATGGAGACAAAACTATTTTCGCTGCGAAATCTCCAAAAAATGCAAATCAATTTTAGCTATGGAGCTCATCAAACCGCTTTATAAGGAATTGGAGCTGAGCTAAAATTTAAGTTCTTTCTATGGCTATTGCAGATTAATGACAATTTTATAATTTTACTGTGGCTCTTTCAATTGAAATAATGCACCTATTAATAACATTCATGAATGCAATCGCGAATACCTTTGGAAAAACGCAGAACCTAGTTGGATTTGGAGTTAAACCATATCGGTTGTAGGTCTACATTTCAGAATAGTGAAAACATTTTTTTTTTACTCAGCATAGCTGTATTATTGATGAGCTTGGTTACAAGCAGTAAGCAAGCTTCTAAAAGTGATATCTTTATCGAGTTAATGACTGTTTTTAAGTTTCTATCCACACCTCTGAAAGACTTGGAATTCAACAAGAACTGAGGTGAAGTATTTTGGGAAAGACTGACGAATGAATAATGGCTATGAAAACTATATCCTCCGGAGACCCCCCCCCCCATATGGGAACATTTTTGTTATTTATTTATTAGGCCCGTACTCTTTACAAATATCATATATACAAGTCCTTGAACGAGTAGGTGGAGATTAAACTGAAAATATAGAATTTGAAAATACAAAACGGTCAGGAAAAAAAAGTTGCGAAGTCAAAAAATTAACTCGGCTTTGTACAAGGGAATATGAGGCAAGCTTGTGCTTTAACAGTGGCTGTGTTAGCTATGGAAATATAATCATTGGTCAGTCTCTAGAACTTAAGACCTGACTCTTCAGTGGCATTTTGCCCTGTAAGTCTTGGGCTTCATTGCGAACTTGGAGAACATTAGATGATCTACGCAAGCAAGCAAGGATGTTTCCACTGTCCATCTTCTCAAGAATAAGAGTACCGTCCGCTGTGTGGTAGCTCGTCCGTTCCTGACTACAGTTTGCACCAGAGGTTCCGTGTCACCGTGGCCGGTACCGCAGCCGACCCTGAATTCCACCTTTTTGAGAATCAATTTAATATTCGCCGAGCCGGGGTGGACCAACGTCGAGGATGCTGACTCGCATCAGCGCTCGGCTGCTGCTTCTCACCCTAATCTGGGCTTCTGCTCGAGCGGCGGAGCCATCATCGGTAAGTTATATACTGTACAAAAATTATAAAATCATTTTTACTTATGTATCCATCAATATCAATAGACTGAGATCCCGTTTTGTACATTATTATTATTATTGTTATGTATCAGGCTACATGCATGTTACTGCGTTTCAGGTCAGTTTTTGTTTTAAGCAGCTACAAATTTAAGGTTGGTGGTGTTGTATCCCCGTTAAGTAGCTGTATAACCTTTTTATGACAGTTTTTGTTATCATCCTTGTCATTACTATAGAGTTTTTACCCTGTTGGTAGTCTGTTCTTTATTTAACCTTTATACAGTTGTTCTGAAGCACTACGGTACTGTACTTATTGTTATGATGGGATAAAAGTACACAGCCAGTGTTGCTCCAGTTTTGTGGACGAGCTAAACTTCAGTGGCTGTCTGGCTGGCTGCCACTTCAGACTGTGGGGTGCAGTGCTGTGGACATACTTCTTTTTGTAATGGCCCAGGCACGCTGTCCACTAACCATTCCCTCAAGAGCAAGATCTATGAGAGTGTTTCAGACACACGGTCCCCTAAGGGAGGTCTACTAACCATAGACTAACACAGACCAACCAGCTCTGACCGAAGGAGCAAATGGAAGCAAATGTTTAATATATTTTTTCTTTCCCATGGGCAAACAAGCAAGTGTGTGCGTCTGTCGGTGTTATGGTGATGTGTGTTTGTTTTATCCACTGACAGCAAAGATGCTCTTAGGCAGACTGCACCTGTTTGTGTGATTTGTCTATTTTCTGGGGGGCTTGTGAGCTTTTGAGAAGTGATGGGGGAGGTTTTCAGGGTCCTCACCATTAGGTGATACAGCACAATAATGGTGGAGATTTTCACACACGAGGCATTCAGTGCTTCTCGATGGCAAAGGGGGGAGTTCTTAAAATATTGGCCCACAAAATAAAAAAATTTAAGATTTAAATATGTAATGCTTTCCTCTCCAACAACTTCACCGAGACTCTAGCCAAACACGGTATTTCATCACTCAAACTTTTTCTTTTTCAGCAAATTTGTATTTTCACATCTCATTATAGAATCAGTAAATTGAACCTCTGGGCTTCTAAAAACACTGCGATCCTTGACTCGAACAATGAACCACTGAACACACTGCAGCCTGAAAGTGAATGTGTACACAGAGGCGCCTTAAAAATAGACCAGCTCAGCATCATGACACACTGAGCTGCTGAAAATTTACACTCAGTAGAAAGCTACTGAGCACAGCATCCTCTGACGTTATAAGATGATGAGCATCTGAACACTGTTTTATGTCCTTGCTCTGACCCAATGAGCTGATGAACCCAGTGTGGCCCCCAACGCCACTGCGTACAGCTTGCAAGCTAACTCTGACACAATGAGCTGATGAACCCAGTGTGGCCCCCAACGCCACTGCACACAGCTTGCAAGCTAACTCTGACACAATGAGCTGATGAACCCAGTGTGGCCCCCAACGCCACTGAGCACAGTTTGCAAGCTAACTCTGACACAATGAGCTGATGAACCCAGTGTGGCCCCCAACGCCACTGAGCACAGCTTGCAAGCTAACTCTGGCCTAAGTCTCCTTTACATTTATTTATTTTAACCATCTGAGATGAGTGGTGGGTGTTTTTTGCATCAAGCTGTACCAGCTGATGGATGTTAATGTTCTGTCTTGTAAATTTGCAAGTTGTGACTGAGAGAGAGGAACGGCAACAAAGGGATATAAAAGATAATTCCACGAGGACAGATAAGTGTGTTGCAAACAATGAAAGGAGAGAACAAAACGTTAGTGTATGATTGAGAGAGAGAGAGTGGCTGTGCATGTGTGTATGAGTGTGAGTGTGTGTGAGAGAGAGAGTGAGAGAAGATCTGGTGTATGGCACAAGGTGTAAGTTAACAATTCAGTGAGTCACCAATTTGAGATTATCAGCCTTCCTGCCATTACTTACAGAAGAATGCAGCATATGTCAGTCTGAAAAACAGGACAGGTAGAGTGATGTAGATGCAGCAGCAAGGCATTTATGTTGAACTGGTTTTAGTGCTTTTCAAGAATGGGGTATAGGGTGGCATGGTGACTCACACCTCCAGGGTTGTGGGTTCAAATCCTGCTTCTTGTTTTTGTGTGTGAAGTTTGCATGTTCGCGTTCTATGTCATGGGTTTCCTCCCACAGGCCAAAGACGTGCAGTCTGGCTAACTGGTGTCTCTGAATAGCTCTAGTCTTGTGTCCTATGCATCCTGGGATAGACTCTGGGCCCCCCTGTGACCATGATCAGGACAAGAAGTTGCAAGGTGGATGGAAGAATGGGTTACTTGCATGTAGTCAATTATGAAATTGTCTCTGGAATTCCAGGTATTATAGATTTATTTCTTCAAGGATGCTTTTATCCCAAAGCTCTTACACATCATGTTATGTTACAGGTGAGTCCATTTAAATAGCTGGATTTTTAAAATTTCTTATTTTTTATTGAAACCAGTGTAGCGTAAGTAGCCTTCCTAAGGTAAGCATGCAAAAGCTAAACTCTGCTGGAACTCTGATCAGCCTGGTGGGGTGGGGAGGCACCCTGTCTCTTTAAATGAAAGAGTATAAGGTGTACAAGGTGTTTGGTCTCCATGTTGTTATTTTTCACAGCCATGGTTCGGAATCCACTAAATCTCACCCCCTTCCATCTCAGTATGCCCTCTTACTTTCAATGACATACTGAGCTGGGGAGGAAAAAATGTCATTTATTTACATTCTATAATATACATGACCATTTGAAAAGGTACTTGCAGGTTTCCTAGACAAGTATTCACATTTTTTGCTAAGAAATTTGTCAGAGGGCTGTATGGAATTTAAATAGTCCTCTGTGTCACTGCTGTCTGTTTTTATTACAAACAAGATGAAGCTGAACTTTGTTGTCCTCTTTTAATTTCTCTGATCACAGGCAATGTGATTCCTTTTTGTCAAAATGAGAGTTTTAAACCCTCACATCCTCACCTGTAATAATTTCAAATTACTGGTACCTATTGTACCAACACATCTTTTCTTGCACTTTAAAATTTAAATATTTGCGTATATGGGAGCAGGGCTCCATTTAGTACCGAAGAAACAGTTAAAGAAATACTAACCTTCCAGTTGCTCACACTGGAGTAAACTGGTTAATTAGACATGCATTCGGCAACATTCAACAGGAAATCAGGGCTTTACGGGAAAATCAACTTTGTTTGTCAAGCTTGACCGTTGTTGACTGAGGCAAAATTAAAAAAGGCTGGATATAAATCCTACCTCTGGCATAGCATGATATCCATGTGAAATTCATTAAAGCCGTGGTAATCGGCAGGGGTAGAGCTTTCACACGTGTGAAAGTGTGTCATGTTGGTGTGGAGGTAGGTCTCAGGGCAAAACTATGTTCCTTTAACGGAAGATTGAGTCCTCTGTCTGCTACTCTGTTCCTGAGCCTGAGTTTTCCCACTTATCGCTTTTGACGTGCAGCTTAGGTGACTCGGTAAAAAAAAAAAATTATTGCGATTGTATTAGGCCCTATAATATATCTGCAAGTGAGCCTAAAATGTGGGCTGTGAACTTTGGCAAAAGGAAGATCACGTTAGAGCTAACCTGGTCTGAAAGGTGTAATCGTTCGATGCACCTACACTGAAGTATACCAAAGGATTGGCTTCATACACCAGTTACAATATTTTCAGCAACATACTCTACCGTTCAAAAGCTTGGAATCATGTTTGTGTTTTTGTAAGGAACACTGGTTCTGGAACATTGGTATTCAACAAGGTATCATTAAATTTGTTATAGTCCTTCATGCGCAGCTTTTCAATTGTAGTGTACATATTAAATAAACTACTGCTTCAACACAACTCAGGACAGGATGAGCAGTATGGGATATGGATGACTGGATATATAATAAGTAATCACCATGCAATAGCTGGTCTGTACAGTTTGCTATATATTATTGGGTTTGGCTAGTTTTAGCTGTACTAATTTAAGTATACTGTACTTGTAGTGACTCTTTTTAACTTAAAAAAACAATACATAGATTTAAAGCAACAACAATTAAGGTGTAATATATAAGGTATTAAAAATGGAACGTGTTTCAAAGAAAGTGGAAAAACACTGCTTAAGGCCATAATAGGAAACACTGGCAACATATTGATCAATACACAGTCTTCAGCCCAAAGTGGTAAACTAAAGGCCCAATGTAATCACTTTTGGTCTTCCACAACGAGACCCAGTCATCTCTTTAAAGTGTTCCAATACTCTATCCAAAAGAATATGCAAAGCACAGATTGCATTACCTTAATTGAAATTAAGCTAATTTCTCTCACTTTCTAGTGTTGTTGCTTTTCTGTGTTGTTTAGCTATTCTATGACTAATGGAGAAACACAAAAAAATAACTGGTCTAGGCCTTTAAAAATAGAAAATGGTAAATATTAGGCATGACCGTGACAGTTTACATTAGCATTTCTCATCAAATCTGCTTATATTTGTAAGTAAAACGTTGCTGCTGAAAAATGCAGACACACAGATTTTCCTGGCGCAAAACACAAAAACCTTTCAGCTGTTTCGTGGAAAATGAGCAGTGAACACAGAGGCAGGCTCCCTCACTTTTGGAAGTTTTTGTTGATTTTAAAACAGTTTTCAGGCTGGCGCCTCTTGCTTGTCAATACTTTGTAAATTCATCATCATCCATCATTGTCCTGTAGTTTGTCACGTTCTTTCGCATTTTCTGTTATTCTGTTTGGCTAAATAAGTACTGCACTCTGGTATATTTACAAACTGAAGTTTAGAAACCATTAGCACTATGTGAAGGAGCATCTTCAAAACCACGTTTTGTTAGTGTGCGCTCAGTAGTATTGTGTTTTAAGAATCAGTGTGATTTTGTCTCACTTTCTACTGCTGCTAATACTGACTTTGTTGGAAGAAAAGCATTGGAGTTAGCGCATTGATTGGTTAATTCAGGATACTCCCACCGACCACAGGTTTTGGAGCTTCATTTAGCTCCAGCATTGATTTATAAGTTCAGGATACTCCCAACCACCACAGATTATGAGGCGTCATTTTGCTCTAGCATTGCTTGGTTAGTTCAGGATACTTCCGCCCACCATGGGTTATGAAGCTTCATTTTGCTCTAGCATTGATTGGTTAGTTCAGGATGCTCCCACCCTCCAAGGGTTTTGCAGCCTCACTTGTCCCAGCACATATCATCCTCTTTCGGCTGCTCCCATCAGGGGTCGCCACAGCGGATCAGCTGTCTCCATCTCCTCCTGTCCTCCACTCTGTCACACCAACCACCTGCATGTCCTCTCTCACCACATCCATAAACCTCCTTTTTGGCCATCCTCTTTTTCTCTTGCCAGGCAGCTCCATCCTCAGCAACCACATGTCCCATCATTAATCGGAGTTCTTTCAGGTTTGGCTGCATGGTGCAGAAGGTGGTCTTGTCAGACCTCTGGGTTCCTCAGTTCTGTTTCTGTTCATGTTCTGTTCGAATTTCCTTTGGTGCATGACTGCCCTGCCAAGTTATTATTGAAAATGAATGACTGTTTCAAAAGTAGCACTCTTTTACTTCCAGGTTATAACTGCATTTCAAAAGTAGTTAAATGACAAATTAAAATTGAATTTATCATCACTACATTTATCATCTGCTTCAAGATTTCAAGCCGTAACAGTTTTTAATGGGCCTGGAGTGTCATGAGAAATGGTACTCTTGCCACATTGTATGGATACACTGCAAAGCAACCATAAGGTGTAACTAACTGTAAGCGCAAGCAGGCAAATTCATACTGAAACATAAATCTGAGTTATCATTTTCACACGTCAGCAACCTGAAGTGATATGTAACATAGTAAAGGAGAACTGGAGCAGGAAGTGACATCACATTTCATTGTGTGATATAAAGGTGATCGCTTTCCTTTATGTGCGGTCTGAGTGCCTTCCATTTTTCTTGCTCAGTAGCGCCAAGGAAATTATTAGAAAGGGGACTACAATGGTGGGCTGATTCCAGATTCAGCTCCCACTCAAGAATGCCTAAGTTAGGTCTTAGAAGTGTAAAGTTGCCCCCTCAGGCCTTAGGTGTGTTTTAATAATTCTCTCACGTCTTAGTACATAATCACTCATTCAGTCATTAGGAGTGTGTAATGACACCGTCAGTTCGCCCGAGTGTGTAATCATTCCCTCAGGTTGCAGGAATGCAGAATTGCTTCTTTACATCTTGGGAGTATGTAATTGCTCCCTCAGTTCAGTTTATTTATAGTATAGTTAGCAAATGAAGCTGTTGCAGGTATCGAGGGTGTTGAGCCAATATATACATACTACACTTAGATGCACAGACACAAACCATTTTCTGAAAGTCTGTTTAAATCCTGTTTCATCACAGAAATACATAAAGTGCATACCCTAGAACAGCCTTTGTCTCACGTGATATTTACTTGTCTTTTTACTGGGTCACATTTTCTGTTTTTTTTTTTTTTTTCCTGTCTTTCCACTTAAGGTGAAGTTTCTCCAGCACAATAAATGTTTAAGACAGGTTCTACAAAGTATAACTTGTACTAACATGTCATGCTGCCAACACGAGGGTTCTATGAGTAGCACGGTCCTAACCTTTATTTCTGCTTCTTGTATCTGACAGTTCTTAATCTCAGAAAGCATGTGGCCACAGGGCTGCGTATTGGACTGTGCTAGGGGGCGCCATCGAGCGGTTTGCGGCAGCAACGGCCAGCTGTACAAGTCCCTGTGTGCCTTTCAGAGAGCTCATTGCCTCAACACGCAGCTGACAAGAGCCCCCATCGCCCACTGCATAGTCACCAGAGAACCAGACAGAGCAAAAGGTGTGTGTGTGTTTGTGTGTGTGTGTGTGTGTGTGTGTGTGTGCGTGTGTGTGTGTGTGTCATGCTCATGTAATGGATAATCTGCATCTTTGACATTTGACACCAAGATGTAATAGATCATAATAAATGATTTTGAATCTGAATTACAAAGAAAGTGCGAAAGGAGGGCATAGAATTGCAAATAACAAAGATAGATTGGAAAGCCAAAGGAAAGGCAGGAAAGTAGACTTTAAAGAAGCGCTGGAGAGCAACACAGTAACAGTCTTAAAGTGACAGAGACGAAAGGCAGAAGAGAGGGACCTGTAATGTTTGTCAAAAGAGGCGATTGAAGCCACTAACATATTGTTCTCTATCCCACAGATCCAGCCAAGTCTAAATGTCAGCTGGCTCGAGCAAAGGCTTTGGAAGCCGTGAATAGCAGCGACACGGCCGCTGTGTTCGTGCCGGAGTGCTCTGAGAATGGTACTTTCCTTCAGGTATAGACCCTCAGACCTCAACATTCACAGGAATTGGACAGAGGTGCCCAGAGTACACAGCCTAGCTGAGGTGTGTTTGGGCTTCCCCTAGGTCCAGTGCCACAGTCACACAGGGTACTGCTGGTGCTCAACTCCGGACGGGAAGCCGGTCAGCGGAACCTCCGTCCTGCACCAGAGACCCAACTGCACAGGTGAACCATTGAGATCTGACATACACTATCATTTCTCAAGTATATTTAGCATTTATACATATGTTAATTAATGTAAGATTTATTTTGTTTGACATCCCGCAGTGATTGTAGTGTTTTATGTTGAAAAGGTCCAGAGTTTGAAACCGTGCTGGTATCCAGTGTGTATGTTCAGCGAGGTAAGGTTATTTAAAGTTTATACGTGTATTATTATGACCGTTTCCTTACTATCACAGTGCTGGGCATATAGAAGTCTATTGTAGTATGTAACATGAGTAATGCTTGTTCACTAAACACTCATATAGAAGTCTATTGTAGTATGTAACATGAGTAATGCTTGTTCACTAAACACTCATATAGAAGTCTATTGTAGTA
>JAACJT020000659.1:0-18365 GCA_009936485.2 Gymnarchus niloticus | reverse complement strand
GAGGGGACGGCAGAAGATGAGATGGATAGACAGTGTAGTGGAAGCACTGAACATGAGTTTGGGCAGGCTCCGAGAGGTGGTGGAGGACAGGGCGGCCTGGCGTGCTGTGGTCCATGGAGTCACAAAGAGTCGGACACGACTGCATGACTAAACAACAACAACAACTCTTACAGGAACCTGAATAATGGGCTATGAAGAAACATATACATAAATTGGATTTTACTGCCCACTCAAATCTGTGGATGAGATATTTATGTCCATGTTTGCTCCCTCAGAAATAAACCTGCGCCAACGCGAGGTTCTAACTTACCTTCCACCTCCAATCTGTGTGTCATCTCTGTCACCCACCAGGTAACTTCTGAAACCCACCTTCAAATAGTCTATTCATGAATGCACTGTATTCCCCCTGTTTTCCTGCTGTCCTTACAGTTAGCAGAATCCCCTCATTTGTATGAATCACTGTTCAAAGGTTTCCCTAAAAGACATTTTCCCCAACTCTAGTTAAGACAGTTCTCTTGGGTCACCAGGTTAGCTATCTTGGAGTGACAGAGCCTCAATAAGCATACCAGTTTAATCTCATTATTTTATGTCCCTCTGTGTTAGCAAAATACTTCTTTGCTACTTTCTTGTGGATAACAGATTGGCAAATGCATATCTAAATTAGTGTCTAATTTCCTGTGGTCCTGGAGGAAGCTTCACTGTCAGAAACCATTAGATAATGACCAATTGATCTTGTTTTCTTGATAAGCATAAATGATTTGATTATAATTTTGTTCATCTGCATAAGCTCCTCAAAAATGGTTATGTGCTGCTCTCCCCTTATTTGCATAATACTACTGTACCTGTGATGTTCTGTTAATTTGCGGTAGGAAGACCCCTACTGGACAAACTCTTTGTGGTAAAGTTATTGCCTGACTCCGTAGTTACTTTCAATCGGCATAAAGTAATGTGACAGACGTGTTCGTTCCTGTTCCGTGTTGTTTGGCTGAAAAGACGTTTGCCTGTGAGTATTTTATGTTTTGTTTCTTTGTGACTGTGCGGAAGGAATATCTCTGACGTGAACTTGTTGATGGATGAGGTTTGTTCCGTATCTTGGTGAATCTGTATATGCTAAGTGTTAGCATCTCTGTAGTGTTTTCTGCATAAATTAGCTTTAAGCTAATGTATCGTGACAATAGTACCCTATGCAATATATGCAAGTGTGCGTTTCTTCTGCATTTAATTGTCACACTTTTCCATGTCTCCCCCTATGGGCCACAGATGGTAGCACATTTCACTAAGACAACATCCTTTTGTTGTCCCACCCGCAGCTCAACCACAGGATTCTCCCGATGCCTCCCCAATCTCTCAGGATCCATCTCCAGTGGGAGCACATTCTCACTGATTAAGTGTGTCAGCTGATTCCGTTTAATTCCTGAATTGCTCAAACCTGCATGGCAGTGTCTGCATACAGGGCTGAAATAGGCTACATAAACCTTTTTCTATATACTGATCCAGTGAAATGTTCTTATTTAAAAATGTACTCATTATTGGATTGATGTCTTGTTTTAACAGAATGTGCACTGTCTATACTGGATAATATAATATCCATGCATTGATCAATTATCCATAACCACCTAGTACAGAGTAGCAATGAGCCTGGAGTCTATCCCACAAATAATATAATACAATATAACATAATGGGATAAGCAAATCATTGGAAATTTTAGAAGCAATGAAAACACAATACAGTAACAAAGAGACGCACTTCAAATTTATGAATTACTACTTAACAGGCACCACTTTGCATGAATACTAATATTGCTACACTGTCACATAATTTAGTCCCGCTGCAGTCACAGAACACATCCTTTTTCTTACTTTATGTTGTAATGTTGCACATACCACAAAGTTCAACTTACTGCCTGCAAAGTTATTCTCTTCTGTACATTGATCATAAATCTGTTAACTTATATGTAAGACTTCCAGTGTGCTTGGTATATACGTAACAGCACTTTGATTCCTTAAATGCCATATTGTTGTAATTTTTAACAATCAAGTATTTAACATAAATTGATAAGGGTTCAAATGAGGCAACAAATCAAACATGGTGAAGTAGATGATTTTCTTGCGGTTTGTTGTTCGTGATCTGAATTTATTCCAACTTATTCTTTATTAAACTAACTTATTATCAGCAATGGATTTTAAAACAGTATCAGTGCTAAATGATTACAGATGAAGGGAAACATCAGGTTAAAGTCTACCATACCCACACCAAGCCAGTCAAGCTAACTAAGCCAGCCAAGACACCAAAGCAGTCAAACCAATTTAACCAGCCATGCCAAACCGAATCCTGGTCATCATCACCTAACCAGTCGTGTCTTTTTTAGCTGTCTACTTAAACCCAGCAGTTCTGGTGCTTTGCTGTGATGTATAGCGTTCCCCCTGAGCATTATGGAGTGGTTTGGTGGCTCTGTAAGGTTACCGGTGTATGATTCTTGGTTACTTTTTTGTTTTTGCCTGATGACCTGGATTTGTTTGCTGTACTGCTTGACCTGCTTTGGCTTTTGACCCTTCTGCCTGTGACTGTCTTTGAATCTCCCTTTGGATCTGGAACCCTTGTCGGTACTGATGATGTGATGAAGCCTTGTTAAAGCACCAAAGATTTCCAGACAAATGTCAATCAGTTAATGCTTGGAGCGTCATGTGAACACTGACATCTGCTGGTCAAAAGAAATTACTTGCACAATAACTAATTTAGTCTGCAAAGAGGTGTTGGTCTCTGAAGTGAGTAGTGCATGGCTCTAACATAAGCATGCTTTGTGATGTGTGTTTAAAACCAAACATAAATTGTTCGCCAGACTTTTTTCTGCCTAAATGGAACTCCTACATTACCATCATTGTGCAAGTTAATATCTTGTGCAGAATGCATTTATGTTTAGAGGGATCTGAAAGTGGACGAAGGTGTCGTAAAGCTGCTTCTGCAATTTGAACATAGAATAGGGGCTATGTTTGTGCTCACTTGGGACAGAGTTTTGTGGCTTAGGTGGTTCCTTTTTTTCTTTTTGCACAGTACATATTCGGTCCTGTTCACACCTGCCACTACCATGCATCCTACGTGATCTGATCACAAGTGGACAGCGCTAATTATAGGTGTGAATGCACCCAAGGTACATTTGAGATCCGATCGCTCAGACCACGTTTGAAGGTGGTCTGGGCCGCATATGGCCACATTCTTATAGCAGTGTGAACGCGGATGTGTCCTGGGCTGCATTGAAGGGTCGCTTACTTAACTTGACATCCTCGTGTGAGCGGAAGTACATACTCATTAAAGGTGTGAATGGTGGCAAAAAACGAAATGAATCGTGTTAGCTGGCTTTGTCCACGATGCCAGAAAATTTCAAAAAGCCCAAACAGATATAGTACGAGTGCCTCAAACATCTTAGGCTGTTTGGTTTGCCCTGGAATGCTCCAATAGCTTTTGATTTCTTCTTTTAACGTTCAGCAGACTCGGCACAGGAAGTCATTGCTGACTCCCGCCGGTAAAAATCAACAACGCATTTGACTTCTGCATACAGAAGTGAACGGTCGGTTGAGATGCATGTTAATGCCAGGTGTGAACGGGGCCATAGAACCTTACCTTTGGATCAACATACATGGTGATAATATTCCATGCCAGTGACATACACATTAACTTGGGCCATATTAAATGGTAATATGCTCATTTTATTTTCTAAATCAATAATATGCGAATACCTTTTTCTTGGATATTTGTAGAAGGTGTTCCCAAACTGATGAATACTGTCTCTTGACACTTCGCTCCATCTCAACACCATTTAAGTCTCTACTTGTAACCAACCCACAGGTGGGCCGTTTTCTATCTTGATACAAGTAGTCATGCTTGTCTACATTTCCTGAACCTATTGGCTGGAACTTTCACATGATGTTTCAAGCGTCTTCAGCTCTAGACGATGCAAGGCTTCAGGGAGAACGGTCCTGATCACTCGACACTTGTCCTGGTATTGATACCCTACTCTGTAGTTGGGTCCTGTTTGTATCGTCATTACAAAATATTTCACCACAACATCGATCCAGTAGAGCTCACTACTGGGCTTACCTGTAGGGAGTGACTGTAAGCTGTCCTTAAACAACCACCGTAGAAAGAACTCCCAATCCCTCCCTCCTGCAACTGCTCCTGTCCCATGGTTAACCACCTCTGAGCCTTCGGAGAGAGCCGTGTCTCCCATTCCACCAGTTGCCTCAGACCTGGAGTTCATGTTGCTGTGAAGGGCAACCCTCTCCAGGGAGGAGTATCTGAGGCGAAGACATCAGCATCTATGCCTGTGCTGTGGTGAAGCAGGCCATCTGCTGGAAACATGTCCTGTTTGTCTGAGAAGGGAAGACCTGGCCAGTGCCTGGGTAAGAACATCAGGCCTTGTCAATGTATCCCAGAAGCAACTTACTGGTCCGGAGTGCCTGTTCTATGGTTCAGTCACCATATCAATTCCAGCATGCATAGATTTGGATGCTGTTTGGGAATTTCATTGATCCTGAATGGACCATGAAGCTGGGTGCCCCCCCCCATGAGCCAGCCACCTTTGAATGTTATAGCAATTGATGGAGGCCCATTGGGGACTGGGTAAATCAAGCAACAATCCAGCCCCCTGCTGATGCAGGTTAGTCTGTTCCATCATGAATAGACCCAAATCCTGGTACTGCCCTCTCCCCATGAACTGTTAGTTCTTGGACACCCATGGTTAGAACTACATGGACTGTTATCTCATGGAAGAACTGAGAACTCGTTGGCAGGAGAGAGGACTGGAGGGCCCACTGTTTGAGACTTCCTTGTAGAGCTTTCCTTGGGGAGAGTCCACAAGTTAATCTCTCTGCCTGGATTCCACAGGAGTACCTACAGAATGTCTATGTTTTCAGCACTATGAAGGGCTTGACCCTTCCTCCTCACCCTTACTGGGAATACGCTATAGACCTCCTTGCAGGGACTACTCCTCTCAAGGTGAATCTACCCGCTGTCAATTCCAGAGAGTATGGCTATGGACCAGTACATCAAGCAGGCCCTTGAACTAGGCATCATCTGGATCTCTATCACCTGCAGCATCGAGTTTGTTTTTTTGTTGGGAAAAAGGACAGCGTCATTCACCCTAACATTAATTACTGGGCCTTTAATGACATCAGTTAAGTTCAGGTACCCTCTCCGATTAATACCAGCAGCTGTGGAACAGTTGCAAGAGGTCATTATTTTTACCAAACTTGATCTCCATAGCATGTACAACCTGATCTGCATTAGGGAAGGGGATGAATGAGAAAAACCACAATCACCACTAGGGGGCACTATGAGTGCCTGTATACTTTATGGTCTTGCCAGTGCCCCCTCAGTGTTTCAATCTTTTGTGAATGAGATATTGAGAGACATGGTGAATAAGTTCCTCAGTGTTTATTGATGACCTGCTAATATACTCAAAGGACCAAGTATCTCATTGCGTTCATGTATGTCAAATCTTACAGCAGCTGTGTGAAAACAACCTTTTTGTGAAGGCGGAGATGTGAGTTCAGGCATGAGACCATTTCATAGCTTGGATATATTCTGGGACCAGATGGGGTGCAGATGAATGAAAGCAGTGTGTCCGCAGTCCATGACTGGCTCGAACCCCACACTGTTAAAGATTTGCAATGCTTCTTGGGGCTTTTGAACTTCTACCAGAGGTTCACATGGAACTTTAGTTCAGTGTCTGCTCCACTGATGTTTCTATTAGGTCAGAAGGGGCGTGAACTTCTGTGAACAGCCTTCCAGAAACTGAAATTGCTGTTTGCAATGGCCTGTGTGTTAAAACAGCCTGATCCTTCTCTCCACTTCATAGTTGAAGTAGACATTTCAAAGCGGGGCTGGAGCTACTGTCCCAGTGTCATTTAAGCCCTCCATGTTATACCCTTGTGTCTTTTATTCCCATAAACTCTCACCTGCAGAGAAACTACATTATCATGTTTTACTTTGATTGACATGCCCACACATGGAACTCCTTGGTGGCAGAAGACATCACTCGCCCACTGGGCTCTCCATCTTTATCGTCAGAGGTGTGCCAGGGAAGGGAGTGGCACAACACTTTATTCTTTCAAGACTAAGGCAAGGACTCTTTTGAACATGGTGAAGTAGACTTCAAAATCATTGGTTGTGGTCAATTTTGTCAGCCACCGATAGCCAATGTAGTGTTGTTTCTTGGGGGTCCCTGCCTTTGCCACAATGCTGGGATCCCTGCAGAAGCCATCAAAGGAAATCTGATGCTGTCAGGGTTTCAATATACTTATTCTGAGTCTCTGAACTCCTGACTACCACATTCTCCACCAGTTGTTGGACACTCAGAACCAACACACAAGAATCAGAGACACACAGGTTTATTTGTGCATTATTTACATAAGTCAGTTTTCAAAAGGGGATTTTAGGTGTCAGGAGATTGTGAAGCGATGATACAATGGCCACAGCCAGAATCCATGCTGATTTCTACTTCTGTACCAGAGCACAAGCCCCCATCTGTGGGGCCAGATCAAATCAGGATTCCTACTTCTTTCCTGGTGGTCTGCTTCAGGACTGTTAAATACCCTACCCTCAAGGCAGTGAGTAGAAGCTCTTGATTACAGCTTTAGGTGTAGCAGCTGTGGATTGTTGCCTCGGCACCCATGGCATCTCATGACTGGTTGTGGTACGGCTTCTGTTTCTGCGGTAACCAATTTGCTGTTCCCCAATTGGTCCACGACAACATTGGTAACTAAAATTGGTGTAATTTTAATAAACAACAGCTGTCAAATACTTCTTGAGTAAACAAATACACATTATCCACGTTTCAAGGGCATATGCAGAATGGGGACATTGAGTATCAGGAACATGAGTGACAAAGCTGGGGCCCACCTTAAACAGGACGCTAGTCCATTATAGAGTGCACCCACTCACTATGGGCAAGTTAAAGCCAATTCAGCTCGTCACATTCTTTTGGGCTCCAGGAGGAAACAGGAGAACCTGGAGGAAACTAACACAATGTAGGGAAAGCAGGCAACCTCCACACTCACAGAGGAGGGGAGGGGTTTGGACTCCCAACTCTAGTGGTGTGAGGCATCAGTGAGCAACCATCCCAGCCAAATACGGTTTACATATAACAGTAAATTAAGAACTAGTTACTGTTAATTTACAGTTAGTCTTCTAAAAGAGGAACAAACATTTTAAAAGACATACTGTACATGCCTATACATATACAAAAAAACTGTGCAAAAGCCTTAGGCAGACAATGAAGATTATGTTTAAATTATGTCCATGTTGATGTAAAACTTACTTCATGATGGTCGAAGTGTGTCAGATTACACATTTCAGAACATCTTTTCATATCACCCCAGAATTTACAGTTACCATGTACAGTACCTGTGGAGCTCAACTAGGAGTGAACCTTGTTTGGCTTATCAAAACCTTATAAAGTGAATTAAGGACTTAAGGTCACAAGTGAGCTGGTGGTGAGATGTAATAAATACCTAGAATGGCTGATGTGCTTTCAAGGAGAGGTTTACTAACCAAAGCTGTCTTCTTCCAGCTATCCAACCAGATATCAGTAATATTTTGGAGAACAGAAGAAATTGTTTTTACTTATTTTTGTATTACTGTTTATTTGTCTATATTCTAATGTTTTTTTCCTAAGCAAACATGGTTACTGCCTAGATAAATTACCTTTTTGTCGGATTCCCTAAGACTTTTGCATAGTACTGTATACATGTTCCAAAAATAATACAGTATAGTACATGAAATGATACCAAAACCAACCTTTGAATCCATTTACACCTGTGACTAAATGCTGTGAAACTGTAAAGCCAGAACTGAAACATCCTAAAATAAAATAGCCACAAATTCATTTTGGTAAATCTCAGGTCTAGGGTAGCCTTGAAGTTAGCATGGCTAAAGGCAAACGGTAGTGGCTTGTGGAGATCAAAGTCATCTTAATGAGACATATCTGTGCTCATCCTAATTAACCGGCAAACTACACCCAGCCGAGTGACTTCCAAATGTAATGGGTGTGGGTTAGTACAAAGGAATACATACAGCAGTGCTTGAAAGTTTGTGAACCCCAGAAAATTTCACCTAAGTTATTGTTTTTTTGCTATAAATCAGTCCTGGATAATCAGAAATACACTCTTTCAAAATACTGGATGAACCATCCATCTTGCTTAACTGATTATCTACTACATGGCTGTGGTGAGCTTGGAGCCTATCCCAGGAAGCACAGGGCACAGGACGGGACACTGTGGACAAGATGCAAGGCTATTACCAGGCACATGCTTACACACTGTAGGTATATCAGATACACCAGTTAACCTGAACCACGTGTGTTTAAACTGTGGGAGGATTCATGCATGATCACAGGCAGCACACAAATTCAGGGGTAGGAACTGAACCCTCAGCCCTGGAGGAGTGAGGCTATAGAGCAGGTCATTCAGCCAGCATGTCATCAAAGGACAATGTGTATGTGCAAAAATAAATGAAGAAATGAAGGTTCATTGTATAACGAGCTGTGTAAACAAGGTGCTGCTAAGTCATCAGTCAAAAAGCCAATTACCAGGGCCCTCTGCTACATAAAGGTAAGAAGTCAGTTCAATTGGGTTTTACCCTTTCTTTTTAGAGTGATGCAGCATGGTGTTGTCTAACCAGTTGTTAGAAGATTTCAGAAAATGTTTCAAATGCTCAGCAGCTTGGAAAGGGTAACTAGGCTGTTGTGCAACCTGGGATTCTTGGGTCTGCAGGTTTAAGGTCATCGTGACACTGCCTAGATGTGGGCGTCCATTAAAATGATCCCACTGCACAACGTGAAAAATTGCTCCGGTTTTCCAAGAGAAACCCAGAACTACAGTACCAGTGAAAAAAGGTTTTTAGTTTTACAACTTCATACACATGAAGAGACATCAAAAGAACAAAACATGTATAGAATTATGCAGTGGCCAAAATCTTATATTTTATATTCTTCTTAAATTCTTCATGTGCTGGGATGCAGTTCCCACACATGCTGATGACAGTTTGGTTGCTTTTGCCTCTATCTCTAGTTCAACTCATCCCAAAGCATCTCTGTTAGGTTCAGGTTAGGTGACTCTGGTGGCCAAGTCATCTGTTGCAGTACTCCATCATCCATCATCTCCTTGATAATTAACTCTTGCTCGGCCTTAAGGTATTTTGTATAATTTTCCTGCTGAAAAACAAATAACGGTAGGTGTATCCAAACTTTTGACTGGTGCTACACATACATTACATGGCTAAAAGTATGTGGACGCCCTTTTTAAATAGTGGAATTGGTTAATTTAGCCACACACATTGCTGAAACACACATATAATTAAGCAAAGAGCCATGCAATCTCCAGAAAGAAACTTTACCAGCACAGTGGACCCATCATACTGAAGAGATTAGTAGCTTTCAACATGGCACTGTCATGGGATGCCACCTTCCCAACAAGTCAGTATCAAATTTCTGCCTTGGTTATCTGTAAGTGAAGTGATTGTGATGTGGAAACTTCTAAAAGCAATAAGTCTAGTTGTGATGCGGTAGGCAAAACACAGAAAAGGACCTGATTGGCCAACATCAATACCCAACTCCACTAAAGCTGTTAGGGAAGCAAATCCCACCAACAATATTACAACATCTAACGGAAAGCAGAGGCTGAATTATAGTTGCAAAGGGAGGACCAATGACAACAGAAGACTGATAGTGACTACAGCAGATATCTTGTCCTCATGGCCACTACACAGTGTGTTATAGCTTACTAAATTAGAAGTCTTGCTTATGCAGAATTAATACTTATTGCTTATCCATTGCCCAAGTGCTTCTCAAATACAGGGCGATTGGTGAGCCTGAAGGCTGTGCCTGTCAGCACAGGGCACACTAGACAGAATTCTAGTCCACCTCAGAGCCCAATTAGCCTAACTGCATGTGTCTGGACTCCAGTACAGCCAGAGGAAACCTGTGCAAATGGGAAGCAGGGTGGGAAGTGAGCCCCAGACTGGGAGGTCAGCAACAGCGGTGCTACTCAAGGAGTCACCTTGTTGTCCTTTTTAATGCAGTTATAATTCACAGTGCAATAAAGGATATCCTAATCACATTTTGGGGGTCCAATAAAGATATTGAGATTATTTCTCAAAGATTTGGAAAGTAAGTTGCTTACATTATACTTAAGCAGCACTTGTATCTGCATTGGAAGTAAGTTTTTTGGCTGATAAGCTGGACTTAATTTTTTCTGCTTTTTATCAGTAAATGATGCTGCAGACCACAGGCTGTCCCTCTGGGTGACTTCCAAAGTGGGGAATGTTTTTATTAAGTGAGAACACCGCAATGTACGCTGAGCTTCCTACTACAGCTTGCAAATTTGCAAACTTTTGCTACTCACACTACAGATAAAGTTGCTGATTGCTGTACCATTGGCCAGAGGATCAATAAGTGAAAGGTGAGGTTTTTGTCTTTCTTTTATTTTTTGCCTTTCTCACAGTACTCTGTATCCAGAAGCAGCCACTTCTTTCTCCTTCTACTTACAGCCACAACCATTTTCAGGATTTGGAGTTTTTGATTATAGTCCAGTAACCCATGTTTTTTTTTTTTGTGGTATAAAAATGAACTAAAATATTACCTTTAATGGGGTAAGCCAGCTTTGATTGGGAACATATCTGGGAAAACTTAAGTCAACAGGACATCAATGTCATTTTGCCCTGCTGGTCTACAGGTTGGAAAGTTAACTGCATTAGCAATTAGAACAAATCTGAACCCTACAGGACAAAAGCCACTCTCTCTGAAGTGGATCAAGAAGTGAGTCACCACAGGGGCTTTGGGGAATCCATGAAATGACTTCACTGCAGTCGCACAACTGCGCAAATCAGTTGTGTCAGGCTGACAAACACGCAATGAGACAGGAGCCTGCGTCTACATTGGGATGTCCTACTTCTTGATTTAAAATGACAAGCCTGTCTATTCCTGGAACCTATAAACAGAACTAATCTAATCTGTGCGTGAGAAAAGATAAAGGGGTTACTGTGATGTGTTAAAATGTGCTGAGCGGCTGACAATACTAGGATGAAAGCTATTCTCTTGTTCTGAGACGTGTTCAAAAACAGCTGGATTTTGAAAGAATCACGGGTAGATCATCTAACGCTGACCAATGACCTTTCCTATAAAAGGTCGCATGGATCAGGTACTGGTTAAAAGTGTACAAAATCCACGCAAGCTTAATTTTAATTTTGAAAACCTGTTGATCAGCTTGGGTACTCCGACAGCTAATAGACCTCGAGGTCTTACAACAACACCAAGCTGCTTTCGATCACGGTGTCCTCGCTAGAGCTACACCGGAGCCGTACCATTTCGCTCCGGGCAACCGAAAGGGGGTGTCCGGTATATCCAAACTCGTAACAATTTGTATTCTATTCGATGTCATGGAAGTTGACCAGAGGTATCTGTTTCAATATCAAGACAATATTTCGCTTATAATATCAATGTCCTCTTCTTCTTTCTCTAGTTTTATTTTTCCAGCCTTGTCGGTGCACGCAACCCCTTCATATCCCGTCCTTTTGGTACGGCCTCCCCAGTGATACCCAGAGCGCATTCAGAGAACCGGCGCTACACCGAGGTGTCGCCGATGTACGTGCGGAGCTGCAGGAGTCGGGCGGCTCGCCTATTCATTGTCACAGCTTCGGAACATTTCAAAGCGCCATGATCGCAGGGTAACCAAACATATAATAACTCTGGATTTTGTCTATCGCGTCTACAGGCGCCGATTTCATCACCGGTAAGCGTTATTCTTCGCTGCCCGTCTTCTGTCATGCCTCTCCGCAGCTTGCTGGGGAAATTCATCCTTTCTAGCGATCTATCTAGCGATGATCACTTATTTATGTTTAAGTTGAAAGGTAAACGATTTTGATGTAAAGCACATCTAACTTTCCAACTTGACTGGCGATGGGATTAGCGGTGTCACTTAGTGTAACGGTAGTTCCAGAGCTTCTCACATGCACTTGACTTTTTTTTTTTTTTTATGTAAAGATGCACGGATTGTGGCGAAACGTTACACGGTTGTAATCTAAATCCGAACTTTTTTTTCCCGAGCCTCTTTCCGAATTGGCACCTGCGGCCCTGTGCCGTTTCGGCACTTCATTCAGAAACGGGATTTAAAACAAAAAAACCCTGTCCTCTCTTCTTTACTCTGAATAAATGTTGTGAAAGTCCCAGGCTGGCACTTTCTGGGGGCATGTCCGTGTCGGCGCGCTTCGGACTGGCAATCTGGACGACACTTTAACCCAGCGAACGGACAACGTTACAGGAATGTAATGGGAACGTTACTTGGACGTTGTGGGAACGTTCCCTATTTCCTGGGTTGTGACACCGAGCTCCGGGCTGTCCGTACCCGAATATATTCATATATTATGAGGGACTTGTCCATTCGTCTGCCAGGTCCTTCAGTGGCACGAAATCAAGCAGAAGCTGATTTACTCACCGTAACACTTTGCTTCCCGAGAAGCTTCCTCAAAAATCCGTGTTAGAAGCCGTCATGGAGTGTAAATGCAAGGCTCTTGCATTAATGCCAAATAAGTCGGCCGAATCTTTATTTGGAACGACAAACCAACACTTAAAACTGACCATCGAATGAGCTACAAGGCGGGATAAATGTCAGTGCTGGAACTGTGAGTCCCAGTAGTGCCTTAAGAGTGTGGTCTCTTTCCTGGGCTCCAGAGGGGACCGTGATACCTATTACTGTGAACCTGGGTGCAGATATCGTCCCTGAGGGCTACCCTGACCTGTTGGATATCTCCGTCCTGAGGTAGTATCGCAATCTGCTTATGGCTACAATGCTGTCATTGTCCCTTCCCCCAAAACACACAGACACAGGGTGCCGTCTGGCAGGTGACATATCCTTTCCGCATATTGAGAGGCCCCCGTTGGGGGCTGCTGCCACGATGAACAAGGAGGCTATTTCTCCCCATAGGTGAGCGAATATTCATTGTGAGCTGCATGGTGGCCTTGCATTTGCTGCTGCCTCCACTGGACATTCTCCAATTAAAATGAATGCATAATAGTTTTAGTTGATTAAATGGGTATGAATGTAACTAAATTCTAAACAGTTAATAGCTATCACCAATAGGGATGCTGTCTGGTGTGTAAAAATCTAAGAAATCAGAAATACACAGCTTGTAACATCCATCCATCTTCTGTTCATCCTGGGCAGGGTCACAGGGAGCCTGAATCCACACAAGATAGAGATGCAGCCTGGAAGGGATATCTTCCTATTACAGGGGACATACATATGCTAGGAGTAATTGAGAGGTACAGATTAGCCTAAGTACATGTTATTGGACTTCAGGAGGAATTCAGATTGCATGGTGGAAGCCTAGGTGACTTATCGGAGGGGGAACATGCAATCTTTACACACACACAGATTCGAACTCGCATGCTTGGAGGTGGGCAGTAACAGTACTACAGGCTGAGGTGTCATGCCGCCCTCAGGTTATATCAGTGTGCTTAAATTATTTGTCTTTGTAAGTAGTTGGACTCTGGAGTGACTACCAAACAACCAATCAGGTGCCAGTTGCATAAACAGCGCATAAATGTGTCTTCCTGTCATTTTGTGACCATTGTGAAATACTGTATGACTGATAATGAGCCTGTGATTTTTCTTATTGTTAAATTTGTCCACTGCCTACTGACTTACGTGCACATTTATCCGTGCGTGTGTGTGCTTGCAGCCATGTGTCTCTTACAACTTAAAACACTCACTTCTCACCACTTTTTTTTTTTACCGCCATACCTGTGCTGCTTCACTGCCCATACTGTTATTACTAATAAATGGTTACCTATTATTACCGTTCAGAACATTAAAAAAATACAGAAACTGGGAGAAAAGTGGTAATAGTCATCGGTTTCAGGGTATTCATACCGTGAATAATACAGCCGACGGAGGTTCCAGCCTGGCAAATTTTTTTTCTTGGACGAAGTACTAGAAGGCAGCTGGGTGGGGCTGAGATATAAGTGGCTGTTTGGTGAGAGGTGGCTGTCCCTTCTGGCCCTGCAGCCCGTGCACCGCCATCACTTCAGGATATAATGCAGGCTGAGAGTCGGTTATGGGGCGGATGTAGGATGACACAGCCAGCTGGCTTGGGAAAGGGGTGGGGCACAGGAGCTTTCAACATTTCACAAAATAACCGATTTGCTTTTTCTAAATTTTTCATGGGGTTGTATTGACGACCCCCCCCCCAGCCATGCCAAAGACTCAACTCCAGTTTAAATTAGTACGGGACCTCAGGGTCGTAACGATTGACGTTTAAATAGAAGAGAATGCCCTGTGAAGGACACCTGCTGTCAGAGTGCATGAGGCAGCACGGCCGGCTCACGCTTGACATTTGAGTGGAATTCTCTGAGGATCACTTATTTCTGACGATTTGTCAGCCATCATAATGCCGGCCCTGAGTTGCGGTGTGCTGGTACCAGCCCCACGAGGCGCTAGATCTCTTCTGTGGCGGATCTCTAGCTATGACAAGCCATTGCTATCCTCATGTCCACCTTTGAAGCCTTGGACGTAAACAGGGTCATCGTCCTCTTCCTCACTATCCTGTATCATATGGTTAAACTACATGCTGCTGATTGATTGCCAGTTTCTGATGTTCCAGGGACAAAATTAATGTTTGATGGTGGATATAGTCACATCCTGCCCTTCTGGTTAAACACTTTGATATGCTGCAAAAAAGTTTTATACAAAAATAGATTTTCTGTGGACTACATGTCCTTCATGTGTTTTGCTTGTGTGTTCTCTGTTTTCTCCCACAAGTCAAAATGTTTGCAGTTTAAGCTGGAGTCCCTTTAGTGTGTGTGTGTGTGTGTGTGTGTGTGTGTGTGTGCCATGTTGATATTACATTGTGGGGACAAAATGTTAGGTTTTTATTACCTCTTGGGGACATCTTTCCCCTTTGGTGACATTTGTGTTCCCACAAGGGAAAATTTAAATTTGATAAAATTATGTGAATGCAATCAAAAAAAAAAAAGCCAAAAGTCTTGTATTTTGTTGGGTTACTTATGGCTAAGGTTAGGGCTGGGTAAGGGTTAGGATTGCCATAGTTAGGATTAGGGTTATGCCCATAGAAATGCACGGAAGGTCCCCACAAGGTTAGACATACAAAAGTGTGTGTTTGCAGCCCTGGATGAATGGGTGGATGGACATGGCGTAATGTGGACTGCTGCCTGCAGAAGCTATGTTTGACATCTTGTGATTTAGTTCTTGACTGCTGTGCCTTTTTAATTCTGGCTATATAAGAACAGAAAAAATTCGAATGCATCAGTGGAAATCTTTAAGTTATGGGCCATTACCAGACAGGGCTCTGAGTTCTTGTTATGAGCCAGTTTGCTGGACCCCTTCAGCTGAGGTGAAGGGTCTGGTTGAGGGAGATAGTGAGACTGTATCACTAAAAATATAGGAGGACATACTTTATGGAGCCATAGGGAAACCACACTTACTACCTGTGTGTGTATGTATATAGGGCAAGTTAGATTGGAGTCATAGTCACTGATCCAGGATCAGGTACATTTGATGATAACTAAAACTCACCTCTCCAGTTGGTGCCTCCTGTTTCAGCCAGCTGATCCAGGGTTATGTTGCCTAGAGTTTAACCTCACCTGAGTACTTGGAGCCCGGGGTTTGCGTCAGTCTTTGACCAATGGCCAAATCCACACAGTGTTTCCTGACATCCCCCCGCCTGCCGTTGTGAGGCCTTCGGTAACATGGGGAAGACTTCAATTTTTCGAGGACACTTCATCTTGGGATGAATTGGAAAGACAAGCTGGAGCACGCCACTCTCAGGCATCTGTTATTTTTCCATATCGGTCAAAGGCACAGTGATCTCATTGAAGATAATTACTCTGTCGAGAGTGATAAGCTTGCCAGCAAGGGACCAAAGCTGGTTCAATTCCCTAATTGTCTGGAGCCAGATCAAATGGATCCCTTTTTAGGATATTAAACATCTGGTGTATATTATAAACATAGTATACTGTATCTCAGCTGCAAAGGGAAACGTGTGTTTTTCTTAACTAGTGAATGACGTATTACTCCTGCGTGTATTGCAAGCTTAGCCTGCTGGACAGCTCGCTCTCAGGAAATGCGCAAGGTTGGCCCAAGCTTCACCGTAGCTGAAATGAACCCGGCAGAGTGAATCATCGTTTGTGAGTCGATTGACGAGGTATTTCTACAGAGGAGAGTATCCTCTTGTTTAGCAAATTATCTGGCAATTATGTTGATATCAAAGCAAGATACTTTATTTGAATCATTTATTTCAGCCAATGTACGCTTTTATTACTTTGCTAAATTGCTCTTTGCTATCGAATGGCATGACCGGGATGATATTGGCCTTTAAGCTACAGGTGCTCACAGCCTTTGGGAAAAATCAGGCAAAGGAAACCTTTTCTAATGGCATTATTTTTTTATTTAAGTGGGAAACAGATGGCAAATCACACATTTACATCGATGATGTTAACTGGGGAAATCTAATGTCTGCACCAAAAAGCATATTCTGTCCTCACAAAGACTATTGTGGCGTAAGCGAGGTTTGCTGGCTGCAGTCGAGAAATTAGTGTTGAGCCTTTAAGTATTATTACGTAATGCTGTTTCACATTTCCATATCGAACATGCTAAGGAATTATATTTTTAAAAGCCGTTAGAAGAGCCGTTCCTGGGCCACTGCATTTTTTTTTCCTCATAACTGCATGTTTTGTGTTATGCTCCCGTAAATAGGAGCCTGCGTGACGAATGGTCTTGATTGTGGACTATCGACTGTTTGAGAGAACGCACGCTTGTGTCACTGTAAACTTTGGCCTTTTCCTTATTTCCCTCCCCCTAGAACTGCAAAATCTAGATCCCATCTGGCCGCAAAATAGGTAAAGCCTCTAATGGCAGTTGTCGGTTTAAATCTTGCCGATCCCCACTGATCCTCGGTGATTCAGGAGCTCTATGACAGACCTCCTCTGAGCTGAGCGGCGAACTAGTGCAGTGTCGCAAGCCGAACTGTGTTCCCATTATCACCATTGACATGATACGTAGCTGCTTCTATGGCTGTTTTCACGGCAGCATCCTTCACTCCTCTTCACGGGCCATGTATGCATGACACATGGAGGGGGGGGGAAACCTTGCCCCCCCCATTAACCAACCACACATGGAATCGCCACACACAGATATGATTGCCTTTGGAGGTGGGACTACAGTCTGCAGTGCTTCCTATTAGCTGACAGGTGGCAGGTCGGGGTGCAGGTACATTCATGTATGTGAATGTTTCACTTGGCAAGAGGCGGTCGGGGGTCAAGGCTGTGCTTCGTTTCCCAACCACGATTCATGTCTTTCAGCACCCACCTTTTCCTGTCCTTTTTTGCTCGACCTCCGGTCATTAATTTTTTATAATGAATAACGGTCCTTATCCTGTGCAGGGTATAATACAGCTTCCTGCCTACATACAGGATGTGGAGCAGGCACTCTGCCAGCCATTGTGAATTAGCACGTTTGAAGTGTTTAATAACAGTAATATGATAATAGATTTAACCTCCAAGTAGGGACATGGGCTGAGGGAGTATGGGGGCAAAGCAAGGTGACAGTGGGCCAAGGGAATTCATAGGCAGAGAGGGCTTAGGCGGCATTGAAGAATTAGGTATGGGCACCTTCAGTGTTATACATTGTGTGTTAGATGTGCTGAAGGAATAGGATAGGAGCTCATCTGCATGCTGGCTGAGATGTTTTCTAGGTGGCCCTCACAGTTCCAAGGTCCTTTCAGGGGCCAATGAGGTAAGCATGTTCAGATGATGGACAGTTTCCTCAACGAATCATTCAACAAATCATTAAGCAGCTCTCCTGACAAGATTCTTCTGTCTCATGCTATAACAACAGAACAGGGCTCAAACTACAGAGGAGTGTTGCTTTACCCATAATCCTTTGCCCTGGCCTGCTACCAGTATTCTACAAATGGCAGTAGATGCACTAACACTGGAAGAGTTACCCTCAAGGTTAATACTTACAATTGTGATTGCCTGGTGAGCCATGCCTGGATGTAGTCACGCAGTGGTGTACACCTGTGTGTGGGCTGGCGTCACCCGAAACCCATTAAACTGGTTGCCTTTTGACCACTGTATTTCCATCTTTGTTAATATCATTCGCAGCATTGAGAGGGGGGCCGACTTTCTTATAGGTTGGCATGTGGAACCATGCCATTTGAAAGGGCACCAGGATGGGGGAGGTGGGCTGCTGGATGGGGGGGGGGGGGGGCAAGGAAGAAGGGCAAAGGCGGCAGATGTACGCCTCAAACCAAGGCACCATAGGGGGGGGAGCAAGTGGGGCTGGGGAGGGAAGGA
>JAACJT020000658.1:0-18376 GCA_009936485.2 Gymnarchus niloticus | reverse complement strand
AGGAGTGATTTGTGACAGACAGGTACCAGTAAGAGTGAAAGGGAAGGTCTACAAGACAGTAGTGAGGCCAGCTATGTAATATGGGCTGGAGACGGTGGCACTGACGAAAAGGCAGGAGGCAGAGCTAGAGGTGGCAGAGTTAAGGATGTTAAGATTTGCATTGGGTGTGATGAGGATGGACAAGATTAGGAATGAGTATATTAGAGGATTAGCTCAGGTTGGATGGTTTGGAGACAGTCAGAGAGGCGAGATTGTGTTGGTTTGGACATGTGCAGAGGAGAGATGCTGAGTATATTTGGAGAAGGATGTTGAGGATGGAGCTGCCAGGCAAGAGGAAAAGAAGAAGGTCAATGAGGAGGTTTATGGATGTGGTGAGAGAGGACATGCAGGTGGTGGGTGTGACAGAGAGGGATGCGGAGGACAGGAGGAGATGGCGAAGGTTGATCCGCTGTGGCGACCCCTGATGGGAGCAGCCGAAAGGGAGTGATGATGAATGATGATTATTATGGGAAATATAAAGTCACTGGCAAAACAAAATCTGATAGTTGGCAGTATTGATAAAAACATAAATGGAGTATTGTGAATGCAGAATCGTGTTTTACAGAGACACGGCTGCATGAACAAAATTCACTTTCCAATGTGACTGTGAACAGGTGCCAGACTGATTGAATGGACAGAATTCACCAGCAAGGAGATAACTGGAAAGGTGGGGTATTTGCTGTGTTTATCAACAAATGCTAGAATTCTGGCCACACCACAAGGAGATCTGTAACCCAAACATTGGGCTAATCATCCTTAATCTGCATCAATACTCCATTCCGAAAGTTTGTCACAAAATGCTGGTTGTTGTACACATCATCTTCTGGTACTTGGTACCATCTGCAATCAACAAATGCTGAAGTCACGCTTTCAGTTTTTTCCAGTCAGAATTCAGGTTATCTATAGGTTTCTGGAGCGGACCCCAAAACTCCGGGCCTAATGCATGGTAAGACTAAAGATGCATTCTTCTCCCCTGCCTTTTCTTCACTTAGGTGGTTAGACCACAACCTGGTGCACCTCCTTCTCAGTTAGATAGTGTACGTCTTAAGCAACAGTCTGCACAAACAAGGACAGTGAGGAGACAGACACCAAAGGCTATTTTAAGGTTCCAGAAGTGTTGTGTGAACCACAGATAACGCATATAGACAGAATGATAGACCGAGTTATGGATTATATCAACGTCTGTGTAGACACCATTCTGTCTACAAGGACTGTACATTGCTTCCCTAGTAACAAATGCTGGGCCATCAATGATATGAAAAAAACTTGTACAAGCAGCAACTGAAGCAGGTCCAGAGAGAACTGAAGGAGCAAATACTGTACATGGAAAGTGATCTGAAACCATTCCTCCTTACAGAATCTCATTCGTGTCACGGCGAGGTCAGGGGCTGGGCCTAAGTGAGGAGAGGCAGACACTGGACACGACTTGTAGAGCAGAACAGTGGGCTTTACTGAGCAATCTGCACAACGCAACAAAGGTCAGACGAGGGGGGCAAGGCGTAGGCAGGAGCAGGGAGGAAGACTGGGGCATCCAAAGAGCAGGGCACTAATGCAGAGAGGCCGGAACTGGTAGCAGGAGACTGGGTGACTGGACCTGGATGAGGGGACAGTAGAACAATGCCAGAACAGGAAAGGGTAACTCAGTCAGGGGTATATATAGGAGAGGGCGAGGGAAAGAGGACGCTCCCACTAGGTGGAGGGAGCTGCGACAGCACCCCCCCCCCCAAGACCGGCTTCCAGATGGGTGAGGACAGTCGGGATGGGTCCTGTGGAAGTCTGCGATGAGGAACAGATCCAGGATGTCTTAGGCAGGGACTGTGGTAGAAGTAACATGGGAGTTATGGGCTAGCTCCGCCCAGAGCAGGGACTTGCTCTGGGTGTGGGGATTTGAGGCCGTAAAGCACCGGAGGTATTGCTTCACTCTCTGGTTGGTGCACTCTACCTGCCCATTAGTCTGGGGGTGAAAACCAGAGGACAAGGTGACCGAGGTCCGCAGCAGGGTACAAAAGGCCTGCCAAAATTGAGAAACAAACTGGGGCCCTATACTGGATATGATATCAGAGGGAAACCCCTGCAGCCAGACGACATGTTGCAGCAGGAGTTCAGTTGTCTCAGCGGCGGAAGGCAGTTCCGGCAGGGGAACAAAATGGGCCGCCTTAGAAAAGCAGTCCACCAGGGTGAGAATGACTGTGTATCCCCCAGACTCGGGGAGGCCAGTGATAAAGTCTAGAGCTAGGTGGGACTGGGGTCGGTGGGGAACGGGCAAAGGTTGCAGCTCACCTGCAGGGGGGGGCGTTCTCTAGGCAGTTCCAGGCGCAGGTTGGGCATGCCACCACGAATTGTCGAACATCAGAAAGGAGCTACCAGAATAAGCGATGTAGGAGGCGGGCAGTAGTAGGGACCCCCAGATGTCCCACCAGGACTGAAGAATGACCCCATTGGAGAACCTCCGGGCGGATTTGAGGGGAAACATAAAGCTTGCCAGGGGGTGTCGAAGAGGGTCCAGGTTCAGCATGCAGGGACTGCATGACGATGGTCTTGATGTCCCATCGCAATAGAGCTACCACCTGGGCCAAGGGCAGGATAGGTGGAGGTGTGGTGTCAGGCAGGTCATGCTCATGTAGGCAGGAGAGAGTATCTGCCTTGGTGTCCTTGGACCCCAAGGGGTAGCTGAGGGCAAAATCTAATTGTTCGAAATACAGAGCCCACCTGGCCTGGCGAGGATTAAGATGCTTAGCATTGTGGATCGTGAGCAGGTTCTGGTGGTTGGTCCAAACCTCAAAGGGGTGTTTGGCTCCCTGTAACCAGTGGTGCCACTCCCCTAGGGTCCACTTAATGGCCAGGAGCTCCCAGTCACCTACCCCATACCGTTGCTCGGTAGGGGTGAACTTACGGCAGAAATGAGCGCAGGGTCACAACTTGCTGTCCTCTCCCTCCTGGGATAGAACCGCCCCTGGTCCTACCTCAGAGGCATCCACCTCCACCGTAAACAGGCGACCAGGGTCGGGGAGGGCCAACACCTGGGCTGAAGTGAAGAGGGACTTGAGGTGCTGGAAAGCAGCCTCAGCTTCCAGCATCCAGAGAAAGCGGGGGGATACCCAAGTGAGACAGGTGAGCGGCGCTGCAACGGTGCTGTAACCCCTTATGAACCGGCGGTAGAAATTGACGAAACCCAGGAAGCACTGCAACTGCCGAAGTGTGGTGCACAGTGGCCAGTTCGCGACAGCAGCAGCCACTTTGGTGATCTCCTCTGATGACACCACGTAACCGAGGAACGAGGTGGTGGTGGAGTGGAACTCACATTTCTCAAGTTTACAGTATAAGCCGTTGGACAGAAGATGCCTCAGGACTGACCGTACAAGAGTGATATGATCAGACATGGAGCGGGAGTAAATGAGAATGTCGTCCAAATAGACGAACGCAAACCAGTTCAGGAAGTCTCGTAAAACATCATTAATGAAAAGCCTGGAATACCGATGTACTGTTAAACAGTCTGGAGGGCATAACCAGAGACTCGAATTGACCACCCACTCTTCCATTCATCCCCCTCACAGATGCGAACCAGATTGTCTAATTTAGTAAATAAACGACTTCCCTGTAATGATTCTATGGCGGCGTTCGTAAGCGGCAGAGAGTACCTGTTTTTTATGGTTATTTGGTTGAGTCCCTGGTAGTCGATGCAAGGCCGCAGTCCTCCATCCTTCTTCACAAAGAAGAAGCCTGCAGCTGCTGGGGAGAAAGATGCACGGATTTGTCCAGAGCGCAGGGCCTCAGCAAGGTAGTCTTCAAGGGCCGCCTGCTTGAGTTGTGACAAAAAATAGAATTGTAGCTGAATGATACCATCGAGTAGATCAATGGAGCAGTCATATTCCCAATGAGGAGGAAGTGAGGTGGCATTATGCTTACTGAAGCAGTCCTTCAGATCGAGGTATTCCTCCAGAAGCCCTGACAGGTCGATCACTTCAGTGTTGTCCCACTCAGCCCCCCTAGAGGGGTCCCGTGAACCTAGGCAGCCAATCCGACAGCTGGTACCCCAACTGAAGAGGCTCCTGGTCTTCCACAAAATCCATGGGTTATGTAGTTGCAGCTATGGGTGTCCCAGGATAAGCGGATTGTGTAGTGTCTCCACAATGTAAAAACTTAGCTCTTTGGTATGCGCCACTAGGTCGGGCCGTCTGATACTCCACTTGGGCCCCCCCAAGAGGCCTGCCATCCAGGGCATGGACATGGAGTGGCTCCGCTAGCCGCATAGTGGGAATGTTCTACACCCTGGCTAAGGCTTGATCCAGGAAGTTTCCTGCTGCACCGGAATCGATGAACGCTCTGAGATTCACCGATCCCCCAAACCAACTCACACGGACGAACAAGACCAGGCAGGACTCTGAACCGGGGATCTCTTGCATTGTTCCTGTCATGGTTCCCCAGAAACCCGATGGGAACTGGTGTCTCCTGGCTGGACAGGGCAGTCCAGGCCGATAATGCCCCGCCTGGCCGCAATACAGACACAATCTTCTTTGGACCCAAAGTTCTCGCTCCTGGGCCGAAAGCGGGGTTCGTCCCAGTTGCATTAGCTCGGCGAGAGGCAGAATGGAGGAGTTGGAGGCATTGGGAACGACTTTGGCGGGTGTAGATCTCAGGAGAGATAGGGCAGGAGGGGGAGGGAGCTGTGACAGTTTGATCCTTCCGATTTCAAGGTCCATGCTTGTGGTCTCTTCACTTCAGATCATTCTAAAGGTATTTATTGGGATTAGGTCAGGTGATCTGGGAAGACCAAGGCAAAACCTTGATTTTGCAGTGATTAAACCATTTTTGTGTTGATTTTGAGGTTTGCTCTGGATCACTATTTGGCTGGAAGGTCCAGCCATCACCCAGCTTAGGCTTCCTGGCAGAGGAATTAATATCTGCTGATACTTGAGGGAACCTATCATACCATGTATCCTAACAAGTTTTTCAGGACCTTTGGCAGAAAAACAACCCCACAACATCAAAGATCTACCACCATACTTCACAGTGGGGATTAAGTAATTTTCTATTTGTCAAACCCATCTTTGGTGTTTGTTGCAGAAAAGCTCTGTTTTGTCTCATCTGACTATAGAACTTGGTCACATTGAAAGTTCTACAATTGCTTGGCAAACTTTATGTGCTTGAATTTGGTGTTTGATGTCAGCAGATGTTGAAATTCTTGAGCTATAATCTTTGGAGATTCTTTAGTCACTCATACCATTCTCTTCACTATGTATGGGGTCAATGTAGTTGTCTTCTAGGCAGACACAGGAACAGGGTTCCACAAGGACACAGGTGTACTGGAACGAGGGAACCCAGGGCAGGGGAAAGGTGTCCATCCATAGGCATTGCGTACCTGTAGATCGGGGTGATATTTCACCATAGGCTGGTTCACACTTTCGACCGGCATATGTACCAGCCACTCAGACATGCAGAGGCATACCATGGTGGGGCCTAGGCATCTTTGGGAGCAGAGAGCTGGCTTAGAGCACCAAATGAGGCAGTATGATCAAGCAGGACTGCCTATCCAACTGGGTTAACTGAGGAAAACTGGCCAGGATCACCAGCCAACAACATGCTTAATGGAGCACTAAGCATCAGGTGCAGAACAAGGCAATTGGGGTCACTATGGCAACCAGGTGCAGTGCAAGGAAACCAGGCAACAAGGGAAGGAGCCAGGGAACAAGGGAGCTAGGGTACAACAAATAGACATTTTTCCACAATTTAACTTTTTTTTGTAGCCATTTCTTGTTTTGTACTGAATGAATCCCACCCACTGCATAATCCCCTACCTGAAAAAGAACAGATTCAGCAACAGACTCATTCAGTTTTGTTGTTGCTGGTAATGCTACCTGAGGTTTATCGATCTATCTGTTTCACCTGCCAAACTAAGATTACTGTGGGATCATTCAGTTATTCTGATATTGCTACCCTGATCCCCTCATCATTTGAAAATGCAGAAAATACAAAATTGATATGACACATTGCCAAAACCATGTGTGATGTGGTTTTGTTTCTTTTTCCTGCTAGTGTTACTCTTACCTCTAATAGTAGAATTTTGTCTTGGGTGGGAAAGGTCAGGAAATGCATTTCAAACAAAAATAGCACAATCAGCTAGACAGATAAGAAAATAAAGGGGGAGAGTAAGTTGTGAAGAGAGTAGGACAGAGAATTCAATATTGTACTAAATGAGTTAAGGAGCCTTAATCCAGAACATTATCTCTGACCAAATTTAAAGGCTTAAAAAGAGCAGAGTCTTGGACAGCCTGTACTCAACTAAAGCCAAAGCTTACAGACTAAAGCTATTTTCCACCAGTGTGCTTGGAGCATGGAGAAGGCAGACTTGTCTCTCTTTTTTTAAATGGATCAATTCATTCAGAAAACAAGGTAAGATATATATACTTAATACTGTACAGGCATACACTATAATTATATTTGCTTTAACATTCAATAGTAATGGAACCATTTGACAGAGAAGGGAGGAAGGAATCAGGACTTCTTTGCTATGGGAGTGTAGAAGGGCATTAAAAGTTAGTGGGGAGATCAAAAAACATAGGTTAGTCATTTTGGCATTGGCACAGGAGAAAAACCAAAATGTGCATGGGGGTCTGCACATACTATAATCCAATCATACATAACAATTGGGAGAAAGGAACATATGCAGTGAATTAGTGTGCTTGCCTAAGACTCTATACGGCCTACACCTGGGGTCTCAAAATATCAATCCATGGATCTGATCCAGCCCAACAGATGCTATAATATTGGTCATCACATATTTAGAATTTAGGGATTAGTCTGGTTAACAAATGTATTTTCTCACATGTTCTGCAGGACCCCCACCTCTGGTCAAATGTTTCACGTACAAGTTGTCATCTTCACTCACTGAATGCCACCAATGATGATTGATAGACTTTTGGCTTATGATTTATTTTTTACTGATTATTATCTTAATAGCATTTTTTCACAAAATTATTTATGCACAATTCAGTAATAACAAATATACAGGGGCAATACAGTGCAGCTAGAAAATTTGTGAACCATTTCTGCATAAACACTGTATGACCTAAAATGTGATCAGATTTTCACATAAGTTTAAAAAGTAGACAAAGAGAACTCAGTTAAACAAATTACACAAAAGCATTATACTTGCTCATTTATTTATTTAGGAAAATTACCTAATGTTACATATGTGTTTCGAAAAGTATGAGAACCTATAAGATTATCAATTCATTGGAAGGGGACATCAGGTGTTTCTATCAAAGGATTGACAATCAGGTGTGAGTGTGGTTGGCCCTGCCTTATTTAAAGAACATATTTCATTTTTGAAGAAACTTTGTTGATCCCTAGCCAGTTTTGATCATTTTTGGCATAAAAACACCTTATGAAAATTGTAACAAAATTTTTTAATTTCCTACCACACCTGTTTTATGTACTCATATAGCAATACAAGCAACAAATCTGACCATGTCATGAGTGTGTGGGAAAGTACTCCAAGGCAGGTAGAGAGGTAACATGAAAGTTTATTATCCTAAGGTGAAATGCCCGGAATTCAAAACACAAGGACTATGAGGGATCGCAGGGAGGAGCAGGCGACACACTAGGGCAACATCAATGACTGGACTAGGGAACACAGGACTGGGAAGCACTTTAAAACGAGACTAATGAGGAGACATCGATTAACAGGTGTGTCTCGTTAGGCCACGCTAGGGAAAGACAGAAGGGGCAGGGAAGCAGGTCATGACAGACCAAATGTTCACAATGATAAACATCAAAAACAGGGAACAACCAAGAACAAAACGTTGACAAAACCAGTCACGAATTTAGAGCAATTGTTCGAAGTGTCATCCTTTAGCTTTCACACTGGTTCACAGCCATTCAACCAAAAATTAACAAAATTGGCTCAGGAGCAAAGTTATTGCAAAAATAAAAAGGCTTTTTTACTGTGAAAGGATTTTTTTTTTTAACCAATTTTTAAACTTTAAAATAAAGTTTTATTACAGTTCACCTTCACAGCACTGTAGTGCCAGCTAATTCAGCAAGCCTTCGGCACTTTGCGGTCAGAAACTCGCTAGGTTTACCGGAGTGGCTCAAGAGGCAGGAAACATTGCCTGTTGGACTGGGCAAAACCTGATACCACTTTGTGGCTACTGGGAATGCCCAAAGTTTCTTGGGCTACATTGGATAATCACTGTCTATACCTTGAAAGACTGACCCTTTAAAATCTCCAAAATGTGTAATGCTAATTTGGTCACATTACTAAACTACCCCAGAGTATCATGTATCACAAAGAAAACTGCTGCAGAAACTCCTCCTGGATCTAAAAACTGGCAGAGGACATTGTTCCATCCATCCATCTTATAACTGCTTATCGTGGTCAGGGTCATGGAGAGGCCTGGATCCTACCTTTTAAAAACTGATGTTAAAAATTTTTAATATTGAACATTTTGAATTTCCATACTGAGTGCAACAGCACTTAGCAGCACAGAAAAAATCCTTTATTGTCTTTATATGAAGATTATTCCAAGCAAGAAGGTTTCAGCTACTGAAATATGAAGAGATCACATCAGTATTTTCAGTTTCATGGGTTTTACAATCTATGGGTATCTTATCAGACTAGTTTTGATTCAGAAATTTGGGTTGTCTTTAAAATTGCATGGAGGTTGTTAATGATTACTGAGATTGGATCCAAGTGCAGAGATGGGCCTTAATCGAAGGTTAAAACGGTCATAACCACAACAAGATGATGATTTTCAAAGCCAGAGAGGCAATCCAAAGATGTAGTCACAGGCAAAACAATCAGTATGCAGAACAGATTATCTCCTTCTCGTACACGAATCAGGTGATATGCACTATGGAGGTTAAGCTTAGTGAAAATTGTGGCCTTGCAGTTCTTCTAGGACTGCTGGTATCAGTGGCAGGGCGTAACAGAACTTTACTGTGATGTCATTCACAGCCCAGTAATCAATACAGGGACAAAATGCTCCTTCCTTCTTCTCTACAAAGAAGAACCTTGAGGCTGCAGTAGCTGTTGAAGGTCTGATAATCCATATGAGTCAGAACCTCAGCAATGTACTGTTCCATCCCTTTATTCTCGGCAAGGGACAATGGGTAGAATTATATCCTAGGACGTCCAGCCCCAGCTAGTACCTCAATGGCACAATGCCAAGGTCATGTGGGAGCAAGGAATAGGCCTTAGTCAGGCTGAAAACATCAAAATACTGGTGATAACAGTCTGGAATGAGTAGAGATGTACTCATAGTCACAGGCAATGTGGTCAGTATCCAGAACAGATTAAGCAATACAGCAACCAAATCTAGTGATCACAAATTTAGAATAGTGTTCAGAAACATTCTGAAACATTACAAAACATCTGTTTTGGAACATTGTTCCAAAGTACGTACCAAAATGAGGATGTCAATTGACTACGCTGAACATCAGGGGTTTCATTACGTCATGCTGTTTTGAAATGTTTTGTTGCAGAAAAAAATGAATATCAAGCTGTTGATCTGGGATAATTACAGTTTTCCACTTTATAAACCACCTAATCCTATTCATGTTTGGGGGGGTCTGGAGCCTATCCCAGGCAGCCTTAGCGCACAAGGCAGGGGACACCTTGGATGGGGTGCCAACCCATCACAGCCATTAAAACCAATTAAATTTAGTTTAAGAAAATAGTATATCTCAGATCCCTGGTCTGTGTTTGAGTGCTACAGCCATTATGTCATACGTTAAAAAAGTTTATGAAGTCTTTCCCCGATTTTTCGATCTCAAATCTCGTACCAACCTGTTATTGCTATCATTATTAGTTTACGTGTATGCTACTAGTTTTTATTTTTGACTCTGAGCTTGCCTAAACTGTATGAGCCAGTCCGCTCCCATTGTAGCCCCTGTTGGAACACCAATCTTAATTCTGAAATACTGATTTAGGTTAATACATGATATGTGATCTTGCATCTAATCTCTATGTCCTAGCTGTGTTGAAATATACTAAATATTACATGGTAGGAAACAACCCAAGTCTGTCATATGGGATCAGTTTGAAATTGTTGTGAGAAAGGAAGTGAAATGTTTGCAACATCTGTAGCCATGGCTCCTCGAGTCAATGCAAATAGTGAATAACTTCTGGGATTATTTTGACAGTGGAGTAGGTAAAACAACTTGGGGTTAGAGTGTCTCTGCTGATGCCATTGTGGAAGTACAACAGTATCTCTCAGGCCCATAACTGCCCAGAAATTACCCCAATGGATTACTGATGCAGACACATATTTCCTCTACAGTGAAGTAGTTTCAGTTAAGAAAAAAACATATTTCTATTTCAGTTACCTCAGTGCCTTAAGGGAGTATTCTCAAAAGCAGGAGAGATTTTGAGTAAGGGGTAAAATAGAATAGTCAATGCAAAGATGAACAAATTTTAAGAAAGTCAAATACCTCACACTTGATCATTACTCAAGTTCACTGCACAAGCACTTTCCCTACAAATAATATTAAATAATCTTACCGTACAAACAAATGAAATGAAATAGAATGATGATAATGACAATAAATAACAATAAATGTGATAAATGTGTAATGGCACTGACAAATGCAGGCTTATGAAATTACAAACAACTAGATTACAGATTGAATGTGCATGCATCAGATCACTGTTTATTGAATATGTCTTTAATGCATTTGCATTCTGTTTTTGCATCTTTCTCAAAGACACTGTCTAGTTGCCATAGTACTGTGCTAATCATGAAGCACTATTGGTCAAGTAGATGTCACTGTGAAGGGATGTTTAGAATGTTTTTAAAGATCAAAACTTTTGAATCAATTCAGTTATTTGTTTCTATCTCCCAAAAGATCCATTTTTGCCATCACTAACCAAATGAGAGGTGAAACAAGCAGCAATCATATGCAAGCAACAAATGAAAGAATGCTCACTGTGCTACAACACTCAATGACTCATAATTAGTCAAGGGAAACGAGAGTAATTAAAAGGAATAACTTGATCAAAAACAGCTGTAGTCAATACTCGAGTGATGACAAACGTTGGTAGTTTGGGTAAGGCTGGCAGGGCGTCAACCTTGCAGGTCTGGTGAATGCATGACAGGGGCTATCCATCATATAGTACTTGTATGGTTTTAAAATATTTAATGATTATATTTTTTTTTTTCTAAATTTAGATTTGTGTGTCTAATTCAGTTACTAACTTAATCAAAACTAATTTACAATTCAAGTTAAATTTAAAAAGTAGGTTTGAACCTACTGGTGTGTAAGAAGTGTTCACCAAACTTGGAAAATTAATAGCAAATTAAAAATTGTCACATTTAAATTGCTCTTTATATAGACAATAATAAAATACTTAGCATGATTTTTTTTACAATTTGAAATAATTGAGGAAAGGTTATTTTTATTGTAAACAGACTAAAGTACGGTATGGTACAGTAATAGCAGTATCTTGCTGGGATTGTTTTATTTGTAGGGACCTTGACTCTTGACAGCATAAAGGGAGCTAATCAAACACACACCATCAAAAGATGAAATATTGTAACACCACTTTATACAATCAAAACAACAACCCAAACAAGGTATAATAATAGCTGCCAAAAAATAAAATAACACTGGTAAAAATATTCGGGGTAAAAACATATAAACTTCAGGCTTCCAAATATGTATTTAAGTTTTATTACTGAACACAGTAATAGGATTCATAAATATTTGCTGTGATTAATCTAGAACTACTTGATCAACTGCATGTGGATGATGAGGAGAATGTTCAAATTTCATCAGAAACCTAAGTTTCTGAATAACTTGTTTTGATTTCTTTTTCATTGCTTTTCTGTAGCAGGACTCATTGTTTTGTTAATGAACTCATTGATCTGGAGTTGGGACTCATACACGAATACTAGATTAGTCATTAAAGACTGATGTCGAAGTCTAGCGTATTCTTCCTGTTCTCCTTTGTTCTTCAGCTTTCACATCCATGCTGTATTCTGAATATATATATATATATATATAATGCTATATTCTGATAAATTCTGATCATTTTTAATGACACAATACATCAATTATTTTAACTTCATTAATGAAAGGTTGTTGATGTTTTTTCTACCACAGTTCACAGCTGCATTTTTTCAGTCTTGATCTTATTGTATATTCTCTGTAGAAGTGGAATGGCATGGTGATAACATGCAACCTTGGCTGTCTCCTTTATCTGGAATCTGTCAGTTTCTCCATATTCCTTCTTCATTGTGGCTTCTTGTCCAGTGTAAAGATTCCTCATAAGGAGAATGAAATGTTTTAAAGCATGTGTTCCTGAGAACATTCCATAGCTTAATAAGGTTTTCGCAATCAAAGGCTTTGTTGTAATCAACAATGCATATGTTGGCTACCTTGGTTTTTTCAGTTATCTAGCAATGAGTTATCGTAGTCAATGGGTGCCAACCATTATATTTTATGGCCCATCCGGACAAGCACAACAGCCTTCACAGCCCACCACAGGTCCACCAGACAGTGTTAAAAATGCAGCAATATAAATGCTTGGAGCCCCCCTGTAGTACCCAGTAGATTGAAAACCACTGACCTAGGACCTCTGCTGTCCTGAATCCAGTATATATATATATATATATATATGCATCCAATTAGTGTGGAATGATCTTATATATCATTTGTGGGGATTTGTTTAATAGTTTCCCCAATGTGTCAGGTCTCAGATCTATGTAATATATTGGATTGTGAATTCCATCTGGTGATGTTTAGGTGTACATATGATGCTTTGGTTGCTTGAAGAATCATTGCCTGCACAGAGATCATCGATTTGTAGCTCCTGACCTTCATTTCTTATTCCAAGTCCATTCTTCCCATCTGTATTCCCAGCCTTCTCATTTCCAACTTTAGCATTCCAGTATCCAGTCATCAGAAATATTTCTCTTCAATTCATTCTTCCTCCAAATTAGTTGTTAGGACATAAGCCTGTGTATTGCAGTGGTATCCACAAAATGAAATTGATAGCACTAAGTTGTTCACAGCACGGTATCTACTTACAATAACTAGCAAAGCCACCCAATATCGTATTTGTTTTCCATTTTCTGGATTACTAGTGGTGTTCCCCTGAATAAATGTATCTGAGGCCTAGGCTGGACCGGGAGCCTGGAGCGCAGGTGAGGCAGCCTACTCTGGGCCGGTAGCCTGGTGCTGGGGGAAGCGGCGGAGGCCTCACCTGCACCAGATGCAGCGGTGGGGGCCTCTCCTGGACCAGGCAGAAGCCCAGGCCGTCTCTGTTGCTTGCACTTCCTCGGGCTGGAGACAGCAAGGGCATCAGCCATGTGCTGCAGGGACCCAGCAGGTGGATCGACGGCCTCATGCTGAACAATCTCCCTCACCTCTGTGAGCAGAAGCAGGACCTCCCGTGCCTCATGGGGATCCGAGTCAGGGGTAAGCCGGGAGAGAGTCTGTTGTGCTGAGCAGAACCGGGCCCTGGCCTCGGGAGTCCTCCAGATCGCAGGGTTCATCCTCAGTGCAAGGGTAAGGTCCAGGAGAGCAAAAACTTCCTCTGTAAGAACACCCAGTATGGACTGCTCCTTTCTCCCCAAATGTTGGGGCACCCGAGGGATCCAGTCAGCAGGGTGCAAAGCAGCACACAGGCAGGGAGAAAAACCCATGAAGCTGGGTTTGTTGGGGAGTCCGGTCATTCTGTCACGTGTGTGAATGGAAGCCCTTCGAGGCAGGCAAAGAGGTAACACAAAGGTTTATTCTCCAAAGGTGATAGGCCCAGAACAGAAGGAGCAGGCAGGACTGGGAAGCACTGTTAAACACAGCTAATGAGGGTAAAACGCAGAACAGGCGTGTCTCATTAGGCCACGCTGGGGAAAACAGAAGGGGCAGGGAGGCAGGGCATGACAGTATCTGTCCCTACACACACTAAAATCATAATTAATGCATACTAATTATTCTTAACTACGAATGACATACAGGATTCCTGTTGATTATTTGAGGCACAAACTGCAAACAGCCAGAAACTCTAGAAGCAAATTACATTCCAATTATGCCTATTAAAGATTCAGTGTTGGAGGAAAGGTGTGAGACAAGTAATGTAAATGTGATAGGATAATTAATATACTTTAATGAACTTAGGTACCCATGATGGGCGGGTAATAATGACTGTGTTGATATGAAATTAATGTCCAGGCTAAGCTGGGAACTGCACAGGTATGCTGGAATATATTTTGCATATGGATTTTTAAGAGTTCAGTGATAAGTTTATGGCTATAAAACAAATTAAATTTGGTTAAGTAATAGAAATCAGACTTTAAGGGTGTGATATTCAATTGTGATATGCACAATTTGCGTTTAGGTAGAAAAATTGACACTTAACTGTAGTAACAGCTTTGAGAAAAACTGTTTCCTTTTCAGTTCATTTATGCGTCTTCCACAGTACTGAACAGAGGCGATTGCTCTAACACTACAAGGGAAGCTCTGCCTCCCCTAAAATGTCACCAAAAAAAATCATCAAAAATCTACTATTGTATTTACATTGCTATTACAAAGAGTGTGCTAAAACATGTCGAACTTCATTGCTAGTTCATGCAGAATCAGCAATAATTTCTTGCAGGTCATTTAACGTGATTTTTTTTCTCCATATATTCCTGATGTATGGGGCAGCATGATGTATTAAACCCCATTGACGCGCAGCTTCACTGGACTTCAATGGGACTTCAGAATATGCTTTGTTTTCAGCCCAGCAAAGCTAGATGTTTATTGGACAAATGCTTCAGCTTCTCTGGGAGTAAATGGGGCAGTGGGCTGGCCAGGACGCTGGGCTGCTGCATGATTATGGGAGAAACTGTCAGGGGGGCGGGACCTCTTTTTGATTGACAATGGTCCCATGCGGACTTTTGGCAAGTGATTTTGTAAGATAAGTTGCTGCTCGTAGTCTTATTTGCTAGCGATATAGCCCACTATTTACCATCTAAAGGCCCATTTATACTCAGCGTTAAAGAAGGATACAGATACGGACAGAGCCTTCTGTCTGTACTCTGCATTCATTTCATCTGTATTTCTGCACGTTTTAGGAAAGCTTGGGGATGTGGACGAAACAGAGCAGTACCACTGGAAATAATGAGGGCAGTGCAGCCGATAGCTCAAGAGAGTCACAAAGAAGAAATTGTATGGGGGAACTTTTTTGATTTGTTCATGCCCACAACAAGTCCATGAGCAAGAGGAGTGGAGATGCTGCTGATAGGGTGAATGCACCAATTCTTCAGCAACCCAGGTGGCTGAAGGCATATTTGCCGTGTCACCATGTTTGTTGAGGTGCCATGTTTGTTGTTGTCAGAAGCTTTGGACTCTGCCCTCTGTCACTTGGTTGAAACGTTTGAAACAGACGTCTTTACGTACAAAAATAAAGGGAGCATAAATGAGCCTTAAATTTCACAGCGGAAAGTGAGACTCATCAGACCAGGCAACATTTTTCCAATCATTCATTGTCCAATTTTTGTGACCCCATGCACACCGTAGTTTCACTTTCCTGTTCATCGCTGACAAAAGTGACACCCGGTGTGGTCTTCTGCTGCTGTAGCCCATGTGGTTTAAGGTTCAACATGATGTGCATTTTGAGATGCTCTTCTGCATACCTTATTTGTATGGAATGGTTATTTTAGTTACTGTTGCCTTTCTGTCAGCTCAAACCAGTCTTCCAGTTCTTCTTTGACCTCTTCCATCAATGACGCGTTTTCGCCCAGAGAACTTCCGCTCCCTGGATGTTTTCTTTCTTATTCAGACCATACTCTGTAAATCCTAGGGATGATTGGGTGTGAATAATCCCAGTAGATCAGCAGTTTTTGAAATACTCAAACCAGCCCATCTCTCTCCAACAGTCATGCCACTTTCAAAGTCACTTAAATCACCTTATTTCCACATTCTGGTTCTTGGTTTGAACTTCAGCAGATCCGCTTGACAAAGTTTACATGCCTAAATGCTTTGAGTCTCTGCCACGTGATTAGCTGATTAGATATTTGTTTTAACAAGCAGTTGAACAGGCGTACCTAATGAAGTGCCTGGTGTGCGTATATTTAACATCATTAAAAGACCAGCTTGATGCTAAAGGTAAAACCGGTTACCAGTCCGCTTGGTGAGTCTTTTGTCAAAGGATCTCAGCTATTTAGGTAGAAAGGAGGCAGATACTGGTGTTAGATGAGCCAAACATCCCTCTAACACATTCCAATAAAATAGAAGCAGACACTATATATTAGGGTTCTTAAACTCAAGTTACGTCGGGGCCACTAGTCAGGTGGTCATTTCCAAGTAGGGCCAACTGAATAATTACAGAAAGAGTGTTCTGTTTTTCTTCCAACTATTTAAGAACATCATAGTTAGTGCTTGCCAACAGAAATCTGGCAGTGCTTCTACTGAAACATAGGGGGCCAGTTTTTCTTAGGGAGTTGACATTGGACAACCTGACAATAGCTCATAGATAGCTATTAGTCTGGATCTATATTTTGATTTATTGAAATGCATAGATAAAAATTATTTCTTACAAAACGATATGTAGTTCCTGAAAAGACACATGAATAGCTTGATGAGTCTGGACCGCTCTAGTAAAGAGTGATGTAACTCCCTCGGTAGTTGACCAATGGTGCAATATACATTATAAAAGCACTGATGAAAACATCACTATGTTAACAGAAGCAGCGATATGTTTCACCTGTGAATTAGATGATGATATTTTGTCTAAAGTCAGGGCATTTTCGAATCAGAAACTGTGGGTAGACAAAACATCCATGAGGGACTGAACACTCGCACTACTACTTACAACTCATGGCTGGTGTCTGTTAACATGGACAATTACAATGCTGCCTTTTACAACCAATGGAGAATGGTGAAAGAAACAAGGAGGTGATATGTGGAAAAACCGGTCCCAGTTTCAGCCCAGTTATATGTGACGGGGTCTACGTCAAATAAGAGTATAAAGAGTCTGCCTCCACCACAGTAAGTGCTGACATCACTGGCAGATGAGCTTAATGCTTTCTATACTTGCTTAAAGGCAAACCTCACTACCACCAGGAAGTGAAAGATCAAGCCTATAGCAAAACATCATGTAAGGAGAACCTTCAAAAGAGTGAACAGGCACCGAGTGATTCCAGAAGACGTTCTAGGACAGGTCATTAACATCTGCACTGCTCAGCTAGCTGTGCTGTTCCCCACCGAGCTCTTTTAACCCTGTCTGTCATTTAAAATATCCACAATCCTTCCTATACTTAAGAAATCACATCCAGCCTGTCTGAACATCCAATCTATACTGTCCAATTCCACTAGCCTCTGTAGCAATGAAGGGTTTCACAAGGGTAGTGAACAAAACTATCAGACCTACGCACGTTGCATTGCTGTGGGGATAGCTCGTCGTCCACGCTACATCCACTGGGGATCCCGTCACAATTTGCTTGTTGCAGAAAGGACTGATGTGGTTTGTTACGACCCGGCCTGGGGAACATTAATATTAAAACAATGCATCCGGGTCTCTTTCACCTGTGGGAAAGGAAAACACACACCCTTGCTGTAATCAATGTAACTATTTAAGTTATGACCATATGTGCTGTCAAAGATATGTATTTAAAATTGTGACCCATTTAAAACAAAAATTAAAGAACCACCAAAACGCCTAGTCAAAAAAAAAAAAAAACTTGTTAGTTGAAATCCCGTAAAAGAAAAAAAAAGGCAGCACCAAAAAAAGTCTTCCACAAGCTAACTTACTACAACACAAAACAAAAGATAAAACAAATGACAATCAATGAAACAAACTGACATATTCCAACCAGAGGTAAAAAAACACAAAAGAGACCTAAACCCAACTAACAACAGAGTTCAAAGCTGCCCTAAACACCACACAGGTTTTTATTGCAGCAAAAAGCCCCCCCCATCTTTCTCTGGTCTTCCTTTTATTTCACATGTAGTCTGAGGAAAATACAAGTCAGGTGCAAATCAAGGAGGATCAACCAATCAGACAGAACACACATAAGATAATTGCCTCTTAATTGGCTAATTGACTTGTAGTTCCACAACAGAACCAACAGGGCCAAAACAGAAAGGAAAAAAGACTAACCATAACAGCCTGAGCAATTTTCGTGGATTCCATCTACTTTGTCAGCACTTTGTCATCACCGATCCTAGTCGAATGGGCGAAGCAGGGGTGTCAACTTAAGATACCTCCAGCACTTGGAATATACACTGTCCAACACTTTGACTGGTGACTCCTCTCAATTGACCTTGGACCCTACGCCACTTAAAGTAGCACTAGTCAATGCCAGGTCTTTGGTGAATAAGACTTTCATACTCAATGACTTCTTCACCTCTCAAG
>JAACJT020000657.1:0-18378 GCA_009936485.2 Gymnarchus niloticus | reverse complement strand
ATTTGTACTCCATCCTACAGAGTAATGGCATAAATGAAATATTTCAATCTGGGTTTAGACATCACAGCACTGAAACTACATTACTGAAAGGAATAAATTACCTACTTATGGCCTCGGATTGTGGTTGTCTTTCTTTGCTGGTGCTCTTAGATCTCAGTGCAGCATTTGATGCTATTGACCATGACATTCTCTTCGACTAGAATCTTTAGCTGATATTACAGGGCAAGATTGTCCTGGCTATGGTCCTCTCTCCCTGACTGCTACCAGTTTGTTCATGTCAGCAATGAATCCTCTGATTGTACTAGAGTTAGATATGGTGCGCCACAAGGATCTGTGTCGGTCCACTGCTGTTCACCCTGTATATGCTGCCACTTTGTGGCACAAGCGGAAAATATGGTATTGATTTCCACTCCTATACTGATGACTCAACTATACATGGTTAAACCTGGTGACAGTTGAGGCAATTCAAAGATTGAAGATTAGCCTTTAGGAGCTGGAGGGCCAGGAGTTTTACTCATAAATCAAGATAAAACAAAAGTAATGTTGCTTTGTCCTAGAGTGCTTTGAGAGCAGATTGATGTAAAATTTAATGGAATCCAACTCATGCTTTCATCAGTTCCAGATTGGGTTATTGTAATGCTGTTTTCTGGATGCAACTCTAGGTTGTTACACAGACCCCAGCTGGTGCAAAATGCTGCAGCAAGAGTGCTAAGAGGAACTTCGAAGTTTGATCAGATTAGTCCTGTACTGTCATCTCTTCATTGGCTTCCTAAGTCAAGTATCATGCTGACTTAAGTACTATTAATAACCCACTTTTTGGGGCGCTTCTTTTAGAGGTTTGGAGTCAAGAGATCCTCGTATCGTCTGCTGGCCTACCGTGCCCCAAATCCAACTTCTGTCCACACTGACCAGCTTGCCGTCTTCTGATCTACAGAACCTGCTCTTCAGTCCTGATCACTGGACTGCATCCTCCGATACCCTGTTCTCCTGACTGTTGTATAACATTGTTTCATATTTGTATTAATGAACTTGTCCTGCCTGCTACCAGCCAGATGAGCGTCATGTTCCTCCCAAGCACCTTTAACAAGTACTATCACAAAGCACTTTATATAGTGCCAGGCCCAGGGTCCCCAGAGAGTAAGCTAAAGGCAATAGTGGCAATGAGGAAACCTTGAGAGGAGCCAGACTCAAGGGGGAAGCCCCTCCTTTTCTGGCAGGCAGCACGCCAGACAAATTCATTAATACAAATGAAACGATGTTGTAGAACAGTCAGAAGGACAACAGGGTAATAAAGGATGCAGTCTGGTGATCAAGATTGAAGAGCAGCTTCTGTGGTTCAGAAGGCAGCAAGCTGGTCAGTGTGGACAGCTGAAGCGAGGGAGGGCACGGTAGGCCTACAGACAATAGGAATCTCTTGAATCTAAACTTCCAAAAGCACCCCAAAGAGGGTGCCATAGGGGAAAGAGGATGTACATGCACAGAGCAGCAATTTGAGGTGGCAGAATTGCAACAGCGCCAAGAGTCCTGGCTTAACTATATATATGGCAGCATAACTGATGGAGAGGCCAGTGGGGGGACAGGCATGGGGAATCCTTGAAAGCTGGCCCTCCAGCAACACACAGCAATGTGTGAAGCAGGAGTGATAGCACTGACAGAACAGTTCATCCAAAGTCTATGGCATTGATCCCCCCCCAGCTCTACACCTCACTACAGCCTAGTTAAACAGTGAGTAGCTACCCAAGGTCGCCAAGCTAAAGTGTGTTTTATGCCTATACTTGGAGTGAGCCAGAGTCCCACACTACTGCCAGAACCATTTCACCATTCTCTGTAGGAGAATGCTCTGCAGCCCAACGTAGCTTTTTTCCCCCACTCTTGGAACTAATAACCTGCCCCCAGAGCAAAGCAAACGGAGTCGGGGATAATAGAACAAAGATCAGATTCTGGAGCTAAACCATGCGAGGCCTTATAGGTTAGTAGTATTTTCATCAGCGTGAGCCTTAACGGGAAACCAAACTAAAGATGACAACATGGGACTAATGTTCAAACTTCCACAACTTTTTCTTCCTACAGTTAGGAAAAAAAATGCTGCAGCCACTTACACCAGCTGGAGTCTCTGTAACAACCCAGAGTTACAGCAAGAAAACAGTGCATTATAATAATCCAATGTAACTCATAGCTTTATCAGTTACATAGGTTCTCAGTATCATTGAAGGACAACATTTTCCAAACCTTATATTCCTCAGATAGAGGAAAGCCGGCTGAAGAGTTGCTGTTGTGGTAGTCACTCTGATCTATTTTTACCATGCTTTAATTGCATTGGTGGTGTTGTCCGAATCTGTTGGCTCCAGAGGTTTCAGTTCAATAGATTTTTAACAGGAATTTACCAAAGAGGACTGTGTAATAATGTATTTCAGGAAAAGCAGCTTTCAGTGTTAGACTATCATCAGAGAACAGAGCTGTCCTGTAGATTAATATGTTTAAGTGAATAATATGTGGCTTGTTTCAAAAGGCACGTGTTGTTCAATATATATGCATTAATTTTAATCGGATGGATGGAGGCACTCCATACTGCTCGTCCTCCAGCTCCAGGCTTCACTCAAGTCCTCAGCAGGCGAAATGATCCCTGTCCCTTTCTGCACCAATATTTTAAAATCCCGAAAGATGGCTCGTTTTGCGGTACTAGCCATTGACTTTACCGGATTACAGCAGCAATAAGAACTGTCTAGAAAGCGGGGGCTTAATTCTAAAGACATCTGATTTCCTACTTACTTGCAGCATGGACGCGGCCGGCCAACTTCTAGATAAGTTGACCAGCTTTATCGCCCTGCGAGCTGTGTATTTATTCGAAAGAGCTCTTCTAACTCCTAGCCGACCATGTTTAATGCAGCATAATTGTATGATACACGTGTAATTGTTGTAATAGCAAACCGGATCTAGGTCAGGGTCTTCCGTTTATATCAAACGTTTGTATTTAATGACACTTTACGGTCATTTCCTGAGTAGTGTCTATAGCATATAGTTGTAATGTTTGTCGCCTCATTTTATTAGCCATTTACAAAGATGATGTTGCTTTGGGCAGATAGGGCTCGTTAGTCCAGGAGGACTGCCTGTCTAGGAGAAGAAAAACACTGATTTCAAACCTCTGTTGCCTTGCGGCTATACCCAGCCATGGGAAAGGCTTTGGAAGTTAACCCTGAGGAAAAATCCGGAGTTGGAGTCCTGAAGGCGGCTGGATGTTAATACTGAACCTTCTTCCGGCAACTCCTACAGCCAAGTCGGCTCCAAATGTAACGTTTTACATTCCTTTGGATTTAGTCAGCACAGCCGAAAGGGGGGGCCCTGTTGTCTGGGCAGCACAAGGCCCTCATATACTGTTGCCCAGGCCTGCACCCTGGAGAGGTCACTCCAGTCTCACCTCATAATGCAAGCACAACACAGAAGGCAGCAGTTACAGGTTATAAATCCCGGCGTAACTGGCATAGAGCTAGACACCATGGGCTGTCTTTGACGGTAGGAGGGATCCTTGTGTCCCTTCGGTCAACTATCGCCCGCCTCAAGCCGGGCAGCCCCCGGCCAGTAAAGTGTTGAGCCGCCACAGTCTGCCTGCTTCAGTGTGTGCCTGGGAGCTCAGAGTTCTGCTCAACAAGCACACTGTTAACATGTGCCAGTAAAATATCACCTGAGATACGAAAAACTGGGGTCTTAAGCTTTTTCATGTTGGAATGTGCGAAAAATGCGCACTGGACTGTCCGACGACCCAAAAGAGATTGAGGATGCTTGTAAGACCACAGTAATTGATCGTGAGCTGCACAGACTGCATGTCGACATAACAGCACTGCAGGAAACAAGGCTACCAGACAGTGGATCTTTGGAGGAAGAACATTATACCTTCTTCTGGTAGGGGAAAGGTGTTGAGGAAACTAGGGAACAAGGAGTTAGTTTTGCTGTCAAACACCCTGTTCCACATGATTGAACCTCCAACACATGGCACAGAAAGTTCTCATCCTGCACCTTTCCACATCAGCAGGCATTGCAAACTTGGTTTGCCTCTATGCACCAACCCTAAAAGCCACTTCCGAAGTTAAAGATAAGTTCTATGAACACCTAGATAGCATTGTTAACAGAATCCCAATGTCAGAGCACATTTACCTCTTGGGAGATTTCAACGCCAGGGTGGGTGCAGATCGAGAATCCTGGCCAAGCGTGTTAGGTCATCATGGCATAGGAAAGATGAATGAGAATGGCCAGAGGTTACTTGAGTTCTGCTGCCACCACAGTCTGTGTGTTACAAATACTTATTTTCAGAACAAGGCATGTCGTAAAGCTTCCTGGAGAAACCCAAGGTCAAAGCACTGGCACCAGCTGGACTCGGTCATCACCAGACATGACTTCTTAAACAGCATTTGCAATACCAGAGTTTACCACAATGCAGACTGTGATACTGACCACTCCCTGATTGTCTCAAAGGTAAAGCTCAAACCAAAGAAATTCCATCTTTCCAAGAAGAAATGTCAACCAAGAATTAACATCAGTAAGACCGCCTACACAGACAAAAACAAGGAGTTCATAGTGAGGCTTGAAAAATCCCTGGCTAGCAACTAACAGCAGTGCGCAAAAGCAAGATGGAATTCCCTCTGAAATACCATCTACAGTGTTGCCATTATGACTTATGGCAAGAAAGAGCACCACAATGCAGACTGGTTTGAGGCTGGCATATCGGTGTTAGAGCCAGTCATTGACGCTAAGCGTAACACGCTTATTATTTATAAGTGCGACCCAAGTCAGCAAAATCTATAGAAACTGAAAGACACCCATCCCAAGGTCCAACAAACTGTTTGTTGCTGCGCAAATGACTACTGACTTCAACTCTCAGGCAATATTCAGCTGGCATCAGACACTGGCAACATCAGGAGTATGTATGAGGGCATCAAACAAGCAATAGGTAAACAAATGAAGAAGTATGCACCTCTGAAGTCTAAGACAGGAGAGGTAATCACAGACAAAAACAAACAAATGGGTCGAACACTATGTAGACCTGTACTCCACAGAAAATTCTGTCACTCAAGTAGTGTTAGACGTCATCGAAGACCTGCCTGTCCTAGAAGACCTAGATGCAGCCAACTGTGGCTGAACTTAGCAAACCCATTGATGCCCTAATATGTGGAAAGGTACCGGGAGAGGACGGCATATCACCAGAGATCATTAAATATGGAAAGCAAGCTTTACTAAAGCCACTTTACAAGCTCCTGTGCCTCTGCTGGAGGGAAGGCAAGGTACCACAGGACATGTGTAATGCCAAGATAGTAACCCTGTATAAAAATAACGGTGATTGCAGTGACTGTAACAGTTACCGGGGCATCTCTTTGCTGAGCGTTGTGGGCAAGGTCTTTGCCCGTGTGGTTCTAACTCGACTGCAAGTCCTTGCCGATCGCATTTATCCAGAATCACCATGCGGCTTTAGGGCTGAAAGATCCACAGTCAATATGATCTTCTCCATGCGTCAGCTTCAAGAGAAATGCCAAGAACAAGGCAAACCATTATACATCGCATTTATCGACCTGACCAAGGCCTTTGACCTCGTGAGTAGGACAGGAATGTTTCAGCTGCTAAAGAAAATCAGTTGCCCCCCCCCAGTTGCTTAGTATTATAACCTCCTTTCATGAGGACACGCAGGGTGTGATCAGTTATGACAGGGATATTTCCAATCCCTTCCCGATCAAGAGCGGCGTGAAACAAGGATGTGTCCTTGCACCGACTCTGTTTGGCATTTTCTTCTCCATACTATTGAACTTCGCATTCAAGGGCTCTGTCGAAGGCATCAGCCTGCATACCAGGAGCGACGGGAAGCTGTTCAACTTGGCTCACCTAAGGGCAAAGACCAAGATTCGCGCAATCCTCATTAGAGAATTGCTGTTCGCTGATGATGTGGCCCTGACTTAACATACTGAAGCGGCCCTCTAGCAGCTGATCAACCATTTTGCATATGCTTGCAGGGAGTTTGGGCTGGCTATTAGCATTAAAAAGACCAATGTCATGGGCCAGGACATCCCTTCTCTACCCTCAATTAGCATTGACGGCGCAGTGCTCAAAGTCACCGACCGCTTATTTGGGTTCCATCATCAGCAGCAACCTATCACTCGATAGTGAAATCGACAGGCAGATTGCCACAGCTGCTGGTATGATGGCCAAACTGAGCAAGATAGTGTGGACCAACAACCAGCTGACCCTGAACACCAAACTGAAGGTATACCAGGCATGTGTCCTCAGCACCTTACTATATAGCAGTGAATCCTGGACCACTTATGCCAGGCAGGAAAATTGCCTAGAGAGCTTCTATCTCCGCTGCCTACGACGCATCCTCGGTATCACGTGGCAAGACAAAGTTACCAGCACTGGCATACTGGAGCAAGCTGGCTCACTGAGCATTCATCTTCTGCTTAGCCAGAGACGACTGCGCTGGTTGGGAAATGTACATCGTATGCCAGATGGTCGCATTCCTAAGGATGTCATGTATGGAGAGCTGGCCACAGGACACCGCCCAGTGGGCCGCCCAGCACTACGGTATAAAGACGTCTGCAAGCGTGACCTAAAACTGACAGGCATCGACCCAGAGAGTTGGGAACAGCTCGCAGGCGACCGAAGTGGCTGGCGCCGCGTCGTTCAAGAAGGCATCAGGAGAGGCGAAGAAAGACGCAATCGGCAGCTAGAGGACGGAAGGCAACGCAGGAGGCAGAGACAACAAACTCAAGCTCCAGTTTTAAAATCCAACTTCGTATGCAGTATCTGCGGAAGGGACTTTCATGCAAGGATCGGATTGCTGAGCCACTCCAGATGTTGTTCTTAACAGCACTAAGATAGACTGACCACGGCACAACCATCATCTTAGGAGATGGACTGATGCCTACTACTTTGTATTTACAGATGAGACCAATAAGTTTTAATGGACCCGAGATGAGAGGTTAACCGAAATGCTTAAGAAAAAAGGTTAATTTAAGCAACACATTTATAACTGAGCAGAAATCCAGCACAAGACCCTGCCACAAAAATTAGGTTGAATGCTGGATTTTCTAGCTGTTGACATCAAAGAAGGGGATGAATACGGGAAATAATTTTCTAATTAATTTGTGATTTCTTATAGAGCCCTGGGGTTGTCGATGTTCTAGTTACAAAAATAAGTGAAAATCTCATTATTTTTTTTAACTCTTTCATTGTTTCTGATAATATGTTTTGATTTTTTTGAAATTATTATGTAGCTTAATATATTTATAAGTAAAAAGGTCGTAACCTGTGGTTCTACTGTTGGCAAATTTCTCAGTTTTTGTTGAGTTGAATTAAGTATTCCCTGACTTTCAGCAACCTCATTCCTAATCAGGCATGTAATCCTTGTAGAAATTTGCAGAGGGATTACAGAATTATCTAAAGTTAGGTAGAATAAAAATAAATAAATAACAGACAGTGTCATATCAACACGTTTGTATGTTCTTGCCTGTGGTTCTAACCTTGTCTTGTCTTGTGCATCTTTGAGTTCTCTCCCTTGTACTCAGGGGCTAGCCCGGTGTTTGTTGTTTTGCTTTGTTATTAAACCCTGTCTGCCCTCAGACCCACATCCTCGCCATCCTAACCCCGAGGCCCCACAAAACTGCAGCAGCTGTGACACACACTTTGAAATACGACATAAACGAGCACCACATTAACATATTACTTCAGCAGTTATAATCTTGAGATTTCACGAGTCTGTTATTTGTCAAGTTTTAAAGTGTAACCCATAATATGCTATGATGTCACGCAGTGTTATATAAGAAGGACTAAGACTTGGTTGCACAAAAGATATAATTTTTTGTTTTTTTAAGTGTTAAAATTAACATGGTAATCGGCAAGAAAGAATGACATTTTTAACGTAAAATGTATTTGCTACCTAAAGCAATACGTAAAATGCACTTAAATTTTTTTAAATACAGTAAATATAATAGCTGAAAATACATGGCTTAGTGGTCAACATACACCATTGATTCGAACATTGATTTGTAACCCTGAGGTATTCATCTCAGTGAAAAGGACATTAAAATTCTATGCGGCAGGAAGGACAATGAGATTCCCTGACCTTGTTTCTTGTACCCAGAAGCCGGCATCGTGATACGAAATGTGTTATAGAATGAAATCAGCATTTGATTGTACAAAGGGAGGACAACTTTGATTGCACCTACTGAATTCCATGACCCACTTTCAGTTCTTTGACATTTTCTTAGATATTCTGCCTATCAAAGGAGTGCTGTATTAGTGCACACAAGTCTCCAACCATGATTATTAAATGCCTTGGTGAAATTCAAAGAAACTGAACGGCAACATGCATACCATAGGTAAAAGTGCGGTCCTCAGCTAACTGAAAAATTCAATTCAGTTATGTATGTCAAAAAAATTGTGCTGAGAATGTACAGCCCATACGTAGTACATCTCATCTGTATAATTGCATATATTTTGGATTGAATTATATTTTGAGTTGCTGTGGAGAAAAGTATTTCTGCTTCCTAATGTGTTCTTGTTTTCTTTTTTATTTTTTATTCAAATTAGATTCCTTTTGTTTCTTTTTTTTTTTTTTACACTTGTATGCCAACAATCCTGAGTTTGTTGTATTCCGGATAAGACGGGGGAACACAGTTTAGCTTCTCTCAATTCCGTTTCGCCTGAATGACACACATAGATTATGTAGGTAAGATTATTTCCATGACAATAAGCTAATTCTTCAAGACAACAAATTAATCCTGAGTTCATCAGTATATTCATCTACTGGCTGCTCGTCCTGGTCATGAAGGTCCAGGAGCCAATCACAGGGAGCGCAGGGTAATAGACTGGGAGACGTGTCAGGGCGCATGCACCCTAGCATGCACAATGGCGCACCGGGGCAATTTAGAAACGCAAGTCTTTGGACTGTGGGAGGAAAGCCACACAATACAGGGGGAACATGCAGACTCCACCCACACAAAGTAGGGGTGGGATTCAAATTCCTTCATCAGACATGACAGGGTTAAAAATGCAAATAGAGCTTCTACAGTACTGAAGACACAGAGGACAGAGTCAAATGTGCAATTCTGGAGCTGATAACCAGCTGCGCTGTATGTTTCTGTATACACTATATGATCACTAGCCATTGTAAAGTTCAGTCAGCCTTTATTGAAGAACAATATAATTAAAACAATGTTCCCATAATGCCCTCTGTTGGACAGCCATCCCTTCCTGCCTTTCACGGTATCCTGTGCTGTGATAGGCACTTGTCTCACTGTGTTCCTGTACTGCACAAGCATTTAAAAGATAGATAGATGCACGAACGGATAGTTGGATGGATGTTCCTCCAGCCGAGCAAAATAATTGTTTTCATTACAGAACTCCACAGACGTTCAATTTTGTGCTTTCATTTCACTCTCCAACAAAAAATGATCACAATGGAGCACTGCATTACAATGTGTTGCATAATTCATAACATAAACAACATTGGTTTTCTCTGATACACAAATGTTCTTTGCAAATGAGGACATCTCTTGACACCTCCCTCAGCTATTCAGTGAAAAGAAATGATTTTACAGGTAAATATGGAGACAATTGTTTAATTACACCTAGCCTTCATTAACTCTCATGGCTGTTATCATGCTGAGGTTTAGCCAATGCTGTTTTTGTAGGATCTTTTGTTTTGCCTATTCATACAGACACTTTTGTTGAAGAAATTTAGGACTGCCTTCTAATAGTCTTTAGTTGTAATAAATACCTCATAAAAGTTTATAGTAACTAAACTGTCATATAAACTGTGAGCTGAATGCTGAAAATGAATCACATAAATTCAGCCGAAAATAAGCGTTCCACCTTCTGTACCAAGTCCTTCTCTTGCATTGATTATCTCCAGAAAAACAAAAATCCGAGTTCCTTTGAACATTTAAGAAAAAAAAATACTTTAGATTTTTTCCTCCCAGTAGGAGGAAACACATAAGCTTATTTGTTGATATGAGCTCCTTGGAACAGTTGAACTTCAAGTAATTGCTTTATGCAGAGTTACACTGGACCTCATATCTACTGCAATGATTATGCAGCTTAACACCTGGTTGGTGGTACTGATGCCTCAAAGGACATTGAGCTTCCTCTTATTTCTCAGTTTTGCCGTAATTTTCACTGAGAGGGAAGAACTGGTTTTGAATCAGACATTGAGTAAATAATTTGTTATTTCAGTATGTAGAAAGGTGATGAATATGAATTATGGGTGTGACTCTTGACATTGCTGTCACATCTCCAAAAACATTTCTTTCTTGACTGCCGCTCTTCAAGGGTCAAGTGTTGACCTCAGCTAGTATATGACTCTTCGGATAGTCTTGCATCATCTTATCAGTTTATGAAAAATAGAAAATTATAGCCTCATTGTGTTTTACATTGCTATTGTTTCCAGAGCAAGATGAATGTGTAAACGTGAAATGGAGACAATAAAAACATTGAAGCTGACCAAATCGGGAGCAATGAATGTAAATGGAGATCACCAATGCAAGCAGCATCAGAAAGACTGTCATAAAATCTCGCTTTGCTTACTTGGATTGTAACTCCGTGATTGGCACTATAGCTGCACGCTGTCCGGGATGGCTGTGAGTTTGAGTCTCGCCTCAGGCTTTGTCTCACATCCCCACTGCAGTCCAGTATGTATGCTCTGGGTATCATGGTGTCCCTCTGCAGTTCAAACGTGATTAAGTGAGTTGGCAGTATCTCTAAAATGTTTACGGTATCTAATCATTATTGTGTACCCTGGAATGACCTGGCATACTATCCAGGCTGTGCTTTGTGATTCCTGGGAAAGGTTCCATAATCGCTGTGATCTTGTACTGGATAAACGTTTATGGAAGATTTTACTTGATTTGCATGCATACTGTATGATGTATCTGAATGCAGTTTCTGTTAACGGAGTCTTCCTGTGGCAGCTGTATCCTTCCCTCATCTCCTCCATTCTGTTGCCTCTTTGCTGTAGCTGAGAATACGGCTGAGGTGGCTGCATATTACATCTATTTTTGTTTTTGGGGGAAAAAAAAAACAAAACAAAAATGCCACAGAAACGGGAACAAAATGAGGTCATCTGAAGGAGGCTGAAAAAATGAATCCATGTAAAAATAAAACTGCTGCTCAAACCTAGCTCCCTTTGTTTATACCTGAGCATTGTTTGTGTTCTCTGAATGTGCAGTCCTTCACGAGATTTAAAGATCGGTTTTGGATTAGTGAGTGTATATGTTCAGCTAACGTTTTTTGCAAAGGAATGTCGATATATACTGCTAGTGATTCTTCCCTTTTAGCCACAGGCACAATCGGTAACAGGCTTTTTGCATCACATTTTTGATGTGGCAATTGAACTTAACTTAAATGCTTGGTGATGCTTTTTACTAATCATCCGGCCAAAGGAATCCCACAGTGATTAATTACACATGCCACAAATAGTGCACAGTACATTGTATTGTCAGATACTGTCACGATGACACCCCCACGACTCCCACTCGCTGGCCACCCAGCTTACTGACACGTGTCCCTGCATGGGTTACAGCACCGGGGACTGTTTTCACCTGTCGAAGTTCAGTAGTGGTGTTGTGCACAGCCTGCTCCATGCTGTGGTGGCCTTAACCATCCAGGGCTGGCTGACATTATCAAAGCTGGGGATGACCCTGCTGGATAGGACTGACAGACACAAAAGGCCTGCCCCATTTACCAGCAAGTACCAAAGCCAGCCCCCACTTACCAGCAAGAATCAAAACCAGCCCCCACTTACCAATAAGAACCAAAACCAGCCCCCACTTACCAGCAGGAAAGGTCTCTTGAGGCTGTTGTGGGTGAGCCTTGTCATTTCTGCTGTCTATTCATGCTTACAACCCACAAAATATGAACAGTCAGGAAAGATGATTAAACGATTACATTCCTAAGATTGGCTCCAGTGTTGCCGTGACCCTGTGCAGGGTAAGTCTTTATGACACGTTAGACCATTATATTTGCTAGGGGTAAATTATGGTCTGATCCAAGTATGAGCTAATTTTCCATGCCGATTCTCACAAGATCTTCTCGATTCACAACGTCGCACTTGGATCAGTGGGACTAATACCTCATCTAACTCAGATGGTGCCCACCCTGGAGAGGAACACAAAAGCATGGACATGGATCATCAGAACAGATGTAGACCACACTGCACACAGCAAACATGCACACCAGAGTTAATAAATGCATAACTGCTTAGCTAGTACTAGAATATGGTGAAATATATCAGAAACTAAGGTGAATTTTAGCTAGAATTGATTGGCTAGTTCAGGATACTCCGACCAATCATGGATTTTGAAGCCTCATGTAGCACCAACATTGATTGCTTAGTTCATGATACTTCCACCCTTCACAGGTTTTGAAGCTTCCTTTAGCATCAGCATTGCTTGGTTAGTTCTGGATGCTCCAAACTACTATGAGTTTTGAAGCCTCATTTGTCCCATTGCTAGTAAATTTTGGCTGCAAAGAAACTGAGATGGTACAAGAGATATAATCCTCCATTAATACTGTATAGGTTTTATACAAATCCAGAAACTCCCTACCAACATTGTACATTGAGACATTCTTACCAGCCCATTAATTAATAATCATCAAAAATTGTGGGAAAATACATGACTTTAAGATTCTCTTCATTTTAATTTAACATGCCTCGTCAGTAAAGAGAAAGTATTACTCCTTCCCATAGATTTTCTATGCAATAACAGTTAGTTATGCATACTTGGCTTTAGACAACACATCCATGACTGTGAAAAAATAAACAGTGTAAGCTTGTTTGTATTCCTGTCTCCTCAAAAGTGTTCCTGAGGAGAAGATAATTCATTTGTTTAATGACTTGTTACTAGTGCAGTCAGTGTTCAATTGTGTTTTCCATGTAGGTATTGTATTTGTACTTTGTACTTAGTGGCGGCAGTGGGTCCGGTGTGGTTTTACTGGTTGCTTTTTAGTTCCTCTTTCACCTCTATGTTTAAGCTTTTAGATCCTTGATAAAACCATTCATAAGTACTGAGTCAGCAAAGTCAACCATCGGGCTAAGGAGAGATCCTGCTGGAAAGATTTTACAATTAATATTTTTAATTATTTACCAGAATTGGTAAATTGGGCTCACAATGTCCCCTTCTACAACATGCCATTCCCAACCCTGTGTACCAAGCTGGAGGCTTTAGACAGTCCATGTAAATCAGCTTGTAAAGCTCCTTTGTAGCTATTCCTGGGAATCAGGCATGATTGTCCCACACTCTCTGGAGTATCTTCTACCAGCTTTCAAGCTGGAACACTCTGCCTGATATTCCTGAGAATCAGGCATGATTGTCCCACACTCTCTGGAGTATCTTCTACCAACTTTCAAGCTGGAACACTCTGCCTGATATTCCTGGGAATCAGGCATGATTGTCCCACACTCTCTGGAGTATCTTCTACCAGCTTTCAGGCTGGAACACTCTGCCTGATAGGATATTTTTCCACCACATGGGTGCCAGGATCAATGATAACTTGACAGTGGCTTTATTTTGGGCTTCAAACATGCTTATGTTTGACCTTTAAAAGCTCAAAGTGTCTAGTTATATAGTTCTACTTCTCAGACTGATGTCTGGTCCAGCTGGTGTGGGATATTACTTTGCTGTTAGTTCTATGTTGGTCAATATGAGGATGGATATGCAAATGACCTTTGCCCCTTGTGAATCCACTTTGGTCTGTTTTTCCCATATTTTAAGATTACAAAGTGCATTTTGTCCCTGGGTCTTGTCCTGCACGGCCTGTAAACACTAATTAGCTACTGCTGTGGCCTCTCGCTATGCAGCCAGGCTCAAAACATCAGACAGCAGACAGCCTTGACAGACGGCCCGGTTATGTCTTTGCAAAATTGTCGCACTGACATACTCTTCTAAAGGCATTGATGCAGTTACTGAGGCTGGCTCACAGAACAACACATTCTCCTTTCAGAGCAGCGCTGCATCATGAGAAGCAAGAACTCTGTAGGATTTCATTTTATCACAAAGCGTTCTTAATTATAATAAAAAATATTTTATTAGCTGGAAAACAGAATATTCCAACGGGCGCTTATATGTACCTGCAAAATCTGAACAATTTGTATCCAAACAATGAGTTTTAAAATTGAATTCCAGAAATAGCTAGGAGCTTTGCTGTATGCATTACTAATATTTATTGTCCGTTTTTTAAAAAAATGAAATGTAGCCTGAAAAGAAAGAAGGTGCACCTGAAGAGACATCATAGCTGGAAGGAAGGGAGTGGAGAGGAAATGCAGTTAAAATACCAGATGATGGAATCCTGGGGAACGCCGGCGGTTTGATGCTGATATGCAGATACCAGTTCTCATGTGAAAGTGAAAGATCATTTTTCACAAGTACCAACTGTATTAACATATGTGGTAGACAGTGGAAGTATTTTTTTTCTTAAAATGGGTCTTTTTCAGACTCACTTCCCCCATTGTCATCTCCAATGACTTACGTGTTCACCTAATCAAACTTTAATGAGCTGGAGTTTGTCGTGGTCACTCTTGATTTAACGTCGATGGGTTTTCCATCATGCCACTGTGCCAGCGATGTCTGTCCTGGCAGCGTCCCACTGTTTCACTTGTCTCCTCAGCCATGTTACAACTTAAGGAGCAAATTTCCTAGCCTGAAGGCAATCTACAGAAAGGGATTACGGACTTATCAGAATTGTCCTCCAATCAAGTGTAAAATTCTCTACAGGCTTTTAACGCCATCTTAAGTGTGCTATAGAGGAATGAGTGTCCTAATCAGTCGATCCTAAATGCATCCACAGCTTCTAGTGTTCCTGTGTTAGCAGGAGGCCGACGGTAGCATTGCATTTAGCAACTGTTCAGCTGCAACGGTCATTTCCCCATTGAGTGCTTGATTTATATATCTGTATAATTTATGTTTTTTGAACTAAATTTTACTATTGAACTAATTTTATTATTATATTTACTATAATTTTACTAGAAAGACCTCTTGAGAAGGTTTTGGTCATCTGAATATAAACAATGAATTATTTTACAAAAGCACAATTTGTAATTGAAAGTATACACATTGAAATAGTAAGATATATGCCGATAATTATATCACTTTTTCTTTAGCCTTCAAAATTAAGCGTTTATAAAGCTAAGCGTGATTGAAAGATTCAAGGGATGATTATATAAATAGTTGAGAAAATGCTAATCTCCTGAAACTCTTCTTATACACATGAATGCATACAGTACTCCTGGAACGTGTTGAAGTGTTAAGATAAATCTCTGAAACACTTACATATGTTATCCAATGATATATCTTCATCACAACCTGTCAGTGTGTTGTTCTAATTACTGACTGCAAACACTAGGTTCTACACTTATTGCTTAAAAGGTCTGGAGGTCCAGATCCAAACACTGCCGTGTAGTGCTTGAATTCTCATCCTATGTATGGTTCTTACAGTCTCAAGATATACAGTTCCATGACTCCTAATAGCCTTTAACACGTGCACATGGTAATGCCTCACAAAGTGTTAATCTCAGGTCTACTGTGATGCGCACGTCACTGCTCTCAAAATTTTGCAACATTCGCAAACTCTTTCTGCATGGAAGTTTATAGACCTAACGTCTTTGTCCAGCTAAGATAAGATATAATACAGCTTTATTGATTGCTTGGGGATTTTTTTGTTATTCAGCAACAGAACAAAGGTCTGTCACCCTCAAAGAAAATAAATATGATGGAACTCTCTAATACAGTGAGTTAAATTCCCGTACGTTGTCAAGTCCAGGGATAATGTCTGCCCTTTATAGCTTTAAGAAAGTTCCTATCAATCAGGAATCCTTGGTGCTTGGCTGGGAACCTGTGCTGTAAGAACAGTATACCAGAAGGAAACCCACAGTAAGAGGAAGCCACAGGTTAAATCCACTTGATTATTTTATTAGTTCCCATTTGCATAAACTAGGCATTGATTTGCAGCACATGGTAATATTGATCATGCAAATTTTTGACTCTTTGATTTAAAACCCATTTTATTTAAGTTCTTAGCAAATGCTTTTCCAAACACTTAACGATTTTACCCCTTTATCCAGCTAGATTTTTTTTTTCTTACCACAGAAATATGGATTAATTGCCTTACTCTGGGAATTCACCCAGCAACCTTGAGATTACAAGTCAATGCTCTTAAGCACCATGCCCCCTACTGGTATTTATCTATTACAGCACCAAGAGATGCTGAATATTCATTTTTAGCATTTTCTGTTTAAATTATCTCCTCTTTGAAATGTGACATTTAGCTCCTGTCTGACTTGGTTCTAAGCTACCCAGCACACTGCTAAGGTCAATTCAGATGCACATCACCTGAACTTCTTGAACCCAAAGGCTTAGGTACTCAAACCAGCATGCATCATCACTGTAACCTTCTTGATAGAGGTGTTTGTGCACCATAACTGGGGTTGTTAGAGAATTATACACAATTCTTACAGCACAATCCTTATTGTGCCTAACTCTCAGAATGGTTTGTATCCACATGTGTACGATCCAGCAGGCATTTCAGTTTAACCATCACTCAGCCAGCATTGATTGCATCCTTATCTCTATTCGGCTCCAGAGATGAAGGTCAGAGACTACGCTCATGGCAGTGTTTGATAAAATACCCTGAAGGACAAATAACAATTCCAGTAGCATGAGTGAAAAGAATTAACAGATTGCTTGTGTGTTGGACATGACCTGCAGGAACTTTGTTTGCCCATAGTAGTCTTTCTTTGGTACCATTTACTTGACTCTGATGATGTGAAGTGTCATTCATGTCATTCAATATGTGGTACTGCATAGTAGTTGCATTATTTAAGCTGGACAGCTGGATATCCTCATTGGTACTTAAAGGACATATCGTAATAAATCTAAGATTATTGCTAAAGTCAGACATATAAAAATAATTTGCATCATATTTTACATCAGGTGTTTAGAGGACTCACTAAACACCGGGTGTAAGTTACCTTGCTCAACATGTTATACATTAGCAGCCATATAATACATCCTCATGTGATCTGTTAATATTTTTTTTAACTATAAAGTGATAGGGCTAGATTCAGGTAGGCCTGTAAGAAGATATTGAAAAATCCAGAACTATCGGCCGATGGAGCTCATTACGAATGAAATAAACAGGCAAATTAATTCGTACATTGAAACGACCGAACTCAGACTAACTACTGTAGAAACTGCTTTGATTCATTGGCAAAGCGGAAGTAGGTTCCATTATGTCGTCCTTATTCAAAATGTTTCAAATGTTGTACCTCGATTCGGTAGGTAAAAAACAATTAATTCCAAGCTGAATTTCAAACGTACCAAAAACATAATTTAAAATAAATAAATAAATAAATAAATTACAAAATTATATGGCCACAAGGTGTCGCTGTTATGCGATGTTTTAAAAGAGCGAAGCTTTTTTGAAATGTTATTTTTCCTCTCTCAAAAGCTACATTTCTTCCATCAATAGTAATAACCGTTAATGTGTTTCTTGCCTACAAGATGCAAACAGGCAATAGGTCACGTGGGGTTGATCAACATTCACCTACCATGACATTGCATCAAATTTTTGCAGTAACTGCAGTATTTTTTTTTTTTATCTATGGGCGTACTTTCAGGACTTTTTTGTTCATTAAAATTTAAAATAAAAGAAAAGAGGTTTCTTTTTAATTTATGACATTTGTCATAGGGTTTGTGCATAGTTTGGTGCACAAAAATTACAAAATTACATATTCATACAAGGGGTCACATGGCTCAGAGGTTTAATGAGTCAAATGAGTGATACACTCTAACTGTGTGCCCTGTGATGGACTGGCATCCCATCCAGGGTGTACCTCAGCCTTTTGTCCTGTGATGGACTGGCACCCCATCCAGGGTGTACTCCATCTGTGTGCCCTACGCTGCCTGGGATATGCTCCAGGTCCCCCTGGAACCCTGACTAAGACATGCAGTTATAAGGTGGATGATTGATATTGATTTACAGTTACCCTTTAACATGTGGAAATCCTCTCAGCAGATTGAACTGATCAATTAAATTGATCATTTGTGTTACAGATCTCCTCAGTTTTCCAGTGTAACATTCACCCACATGTATTTCCCAAGTTTTATAAATATAAACAATGAATAATAATATTATTGCTGACAAGTTTAAATGTCTTAGGGGCACTTATTTAAGCAGTTAGAACATGTATAGACAAATGGACTTACCTAAGATTATGAGCCAAAATGGGCATGATAAAAGAAAAAAATGGTAAGGACCAAGATGATGCTGCTAAAGTACTCCACTCAATATGTCAGCAAATATGGAAAACTCAACAGTGGCCACTAGATTGGAAAAGATCAGTTTATA